>VYZW01000790.1:6453-27652 GCA_013401315.1 Balaeniceps rex | reverse complement strand
AGGGAGAATGAAACTATGCAGGGCATCATTTTGGATTAGAGCCTCTTCTGTCCCTTGTTTGCCTATTTCCTGTGCGCTTATTCTGTTTCAATACAATTGCAGGCACAAATTGGACATCATTAGCAAGTCAGCTTCACTCATCTCCTGTTTTTTCTCTGTTTAATAAAGTAATTACTACATAGTGTTGCAGTACACTAGCTTGAGAATGCAGAGAGATTCATGTTGCTCAGTAATTTTGAGGTGGGGGAGAAGACAGATAAGTAATGTCAGACATTTGGATGTGGAAAGACAGGTTCTTTTCAGTAGTGTACTCACTAAAAATAAAAGGTTTCTTATTGATGAACAGGATACATGCTCACTGAAAGTTTCTCACAAAGGAAAAGTAGTACTTATGATGATTAAAAATACACTCCAAAAAGTGAAATGCATACAGCTTTGCTATTATACTTCCAGAAGAATCATGTTATACTGAATAGTTGCAATAAGAGTCTTGCTACCTGTGGAAAAATAACCAAGTCTAAATACTGCTCTCTTACAAAAGTGTTTCTGAAAATCTAAACCTAAAGCTAATCAAAAACTAGATCGTTTACATTTTGTGTATTTCAATTTCAAAAACAGGCAGGGAAAAAAGTACGGCAGGATGATACACTAATAAATATTACAGAAAGGCCAACCATAAAAAGCAACTTTGAAAAGTGTTTCATGATAGGAAAAACATCCTTTAAGGTGTAGGGAAGAAATGCCCATAAAATTTACTAGACAGAAAATACTTTTTTAAAATATATGTAGAAAAACAAAGTCTTATTTAAACAGGCATACTGCATAACTGAGATCTATCACAATCCATCTATTATTCACTTTTGACATTCCAGCAGATGAGAAACCCCACTCCACTAGAAACTACTCCCAAATTGTTTGGAAAAGTGACAATCTAATTACTGTTAATGTTGCTTATGGGTTTATTCTAGTTAAAGTAATCATTGACATAATTTAGTTTCAAGTTTTTGCTGTGTTTGTTTTTTTTTTTTTAATTTCGGAAAGCTCTCATATTTTAGCCTCTTCTCAAAACAAATCTGCACAACATAGAACTCAAGTTTAAATTCTTGCCTCTACTGCATCCACTTGCTTGCAAAGACCTCTCATCAGTTTGTCTATTATTGTCTCTTGTTCTCATTTTGTCTTCAGTACTTAAGTTTTTCTGTCCTTGTATCCTAACTCTGCTGTTCATGAGCATAAATGAATTTAAAGCAGCAGCTATTACTGATTTACAGAACACATTAGGAAAAATGCAGAGAGCAATTTGCCTATTCTTGTATGTTTTACCAACATTTGCTTAATTCTTTACTGAGCTCATCTTCCCTTAACTTCAACCAACAGATAATATCCTTAAAATCACTCTGTGACAGATAACTTTTTCATTTACCCCATCCTGGGCATTAGCAAACAAACATCTGCCCCCCAAAACAAACAAAAACCCCAGAAACAAACAAAAATAAAAACCACCAAGCATAAAACCAACAACACACACAAAAAAACGCCTTACAGCGATCTCTAGCAAAAAGTTTAAAACAAAAAGTGTTTTAGCTTCTAGGCAGAGAAACATTTTATTTTTCATTAATAAAAAAAAAAATCACAATTGAGTAATTACTGTACAAGCCAGAGAGTCTGCTAGTCTGATATCCCATAGCTACTTGTCTTCATCAACCAAATTAAGATAGATAATTTCTTGCAAGGGTACCATCAATTTTATTCTTTCCCTTTTTCTTATCAGGATATTGCTATCTGTGTATTAAAAAGAATTATGCTTACCTGTGATACCCTCTGCTAGTAGATCAGTCATTTTGCAGCACAGTGACAGTAATTTAGTAGTGTAATCATCTAAAAGAATTACCTAAATATATTAAAAAAACCACAGGTATTTAGATTAATTAATCAGCTATAGTAAACCCATGTTATTTCCTTAACAACTTGCCATGGAAATTTGGAGCTGAAATCTATTTTATTACTCTTTATCTTTTCATCACCTGCATACAGCAACTTTGCAGTGGCAAATTAATCTCAAATAGCATCAGAAGGCAGCTCCCTACATACAGGATTTCAAAAGATCAGGTCCATCTTACCTAAGTAGCTTGTCTCCACTACTCCTACTACAAAGTATTTAAAAACTTTCACTTTGATACAAGTCTTTTGAATTCCTGCCTAATTTACCCCATGGCCTGCTTAACTATATCTGTACTTACTCTAAAACTGTTTTACAGCTTAAGCAGCTCTAACAGGTATTGTACCGCTGATTCCTGCTCCACATGTATTGCACAGCAGTATAATTTTTGAAATTAATAAAGTACAAGTCTTAAAAGAAAAGTGAAGATTAACAGAAAAAGGTTCTAATTTTTTTTTCAAAACTTAAAAAAAGAATTGACAGAACTAACCATTTGTTTTTAATTATGCATTATACAGAGATCTGAGTTAACAGAACTAAAATCCATTACTTGGATAGAAAACAATTTTAAGTGAAAGTGACAACTATTAAATTATATTTATTTGTTGTGTACTCAGTGATACAGATTACTTGTTCAAGTGATTTAACATTCTTACAAAAATTGTAAGAAAACTATACCTTCCATTCTTCCTCTTTCCTGCAGTCATCAAATACTAATGACTTTAGTTCTGTAAAAAGAGATAGACAGTTTACCAGTTAGAAGAATCAAATTGTTACTAAAAGAAATAATGTACCCATTTAGACTCATATGTTTAGAGACCTAAAAAGGGAGGGAAAAAAAAAAAAAACAAAGCAAAACCACTGATAAATACCTCTACAGAACTCTTGACCACAAACTGTCCCTTCCTGTTTCAGAAAGATGTAGCTAAATTTTTCATTTTTGCTAATATTAAACAGCTCCATAACAATCAGTCTGAATGATCACAGGCCTGTAAATATTTCATTTTGTTTCTATTTTTTTAGTGAACTCTTCTGCTAAATGGATTGTGCACATGCAAAAAATTCAAGCTACTCTTTAAGATAAGGCAGCTGGACCAACACATTCACAAATAGACCTATTTTAAAACTCATGCTAACTTCAGATGTCATTGTTCTTTCTCCAGAATAAGCCTAAGAAAATACCAGTTCTTTCAGGAATTGGAAGTTATCTTAAATAAGGTACCAATTATCTTTTCCTGTATGACAAATTTGGGCGAAATGTCAATTAAAAAGCTTGTACAGGATTCAGCAATAGGAGTCACATCTAGTTATGACCCACAGCTTTTAAAGACCACCAGAACCGTGAGTTGTGATGTCATCAGGCTAATGCAGATTTGATCTCACAGCAGTGGTATGTACTAATTAAAAGTCAGAACATTCTGGGAACTGTTTAAAACCTGGTGCTTATAAACATAGGAATAAAGAGGTCCGATTATTCTGTTCTCTTTTCCCAGAGAACAAAATTTCAGATTAAGCTGATGACTACTGCTATTAAAATAGCTGGACCTTTTTCCCAAATGAAAAAATGGAAATAGAAACAGAAGCCTAAAATGCAAATGAGCAAATTCGCACACATTTTGTAATTATTGCCAAGAGAAAGAACTGTACAAAGTTTCAGAATAGTGGGTGCACATAAACAAAAAGTACACCTGTTTCTTCAGCATTTATAAATATTAACATATTCACTTATGTCCAAGTCCCTTTGGAATGACACTATCGCAAGACACTCCATCTCCACCCCCAACTTCCAGTGCCTCAAAATTCAGCAGTTTGTTCCAGCTGGGCAGCCTACCCACTCATCCAACCTTCATTTAATTTGTTTCACAACTCTAATACGGCACAGCACGCAACACTCCCAAGATATCACACTTCATGCTTCTCATGGTTATATTTTACAAATATGTCATATACAGACTGTTTGACACTAACACAACAAGTTTCTTTTGAAAGATGAGTACTTTATGCTTTAGCTTTCTAATATGCTCAAGTTACTTTTTGCAGCATTGGCATTCTTCATAGCAACTTAAAAACCTTACACTCCATCTAATAAACTGACAAAAACACTGGTCTAAAAGTTATTAAGCAAAAAGCACATGTTTCAAGAGGGATGCAGTCGGTGCGTTTTGTTTATGCTGCTCAACAATAGAAATCAAGCTCAGTTCTCCTGAACCCTTTTCTGCTTATACTACTCCTGAAATCTGTCGTCATTCCTCAAACTTGCCCTCTGGGCTGCTTCCAATTCAACATCCTTCTTGTTATACACAATCCACAGTTTTCAACAAGTTCTAGGCCTGCTTAGCCTGATGTAGAGACTCCTATGACTTCTTTGGACATACTCTCTATAAAATCGCAGAACACTCATCACTCCATAGCTGCTACCAAGACGTATTTGTTGGTAATACATGCACATTTTTTCCTGTCGCATTTTTCTAGGCCTGTACACAAGGTATAAGAACAAATCTTTAGCCTCAAGAAAATTTCATTATCCTTCATATTTTCTAAGAACACTCTTACCAAGAAATTAGTCCTTAGCATTACACAGAGTTCTTTTTAATAAATTGAGCACCTGAGAGCCTTGTCTAAAATCTCAAGTATATTTTTTTCTACAATATTTTAACTTACTTGCCTATAAAATAAACCAAAACATACAAATGCATAATCCAGTTATGTCTTGAACTTAATTTCTGTATTTAAAAAACAGAAGTCAGCCTTCTCCCATCATGAAATTTTATTCCAAGCTATCAGTGTACCAGATACAGCACACTTGCCCCTGCAACATTCCAACTGTTATTTGTTTTGTCCGCAACCTGCAGCTGCTTTACCCAAATAACCAACCTACACTGGTTTACAGGCTCTCAAAATCACCTCATTTGTCTCTAATGAGCATTCTGAATGCGCCAAAACCAATCATAAACCCAGGTATGGTTAGTGCTCCATTTTTGCCTATGCTTTCATTTTCTTCTCACAAATTTCATACCAACCATGCATCTTAACAACCTTCTCTAATTTTGTTTTCTCTCAATACATTCAATTAGTTTAAGACTTTTTTCTTCTACTTTTACTTCCTGATCCACATAAGAACTATACACAGCCCTGGCAGAACAGCAGACTGCTAAATCCCTGATTTAGCAAACCAAAAAAAAAAAAAAGCAAACCACACCTTGGCAAAGTTAATGACCCATTTATAACAAACTTCCTGAAGAAAGGACTAAACCAGTTTTCCCTGTAGGCAAGTGTTCTGGAAAATAAAATTGCAGAAATGCTGAATCATTTTAAAAAATTAACATAGATGGCTATGGCTATGGTAGAATCTTATTATACAAGTCTAGAACACATTTTAAAGTCGTAAAAAAATTAAAGACAGAATTCCTTGTGGAAATAACCTTGTTTACAGACACACAGAGAGATGCAGCATATAGTTCATTCTATAATTTTATCCACAGGAACTACTGCCTCCTCAATACAGGTAGCTTCCCCCACCCCCACAAGCATGAACTTAACTGGCAACAAACTTTGGTGAAGTAACCTTTTCACACACTTCTGCTTAGATTCAGTCTAAAATTGCACCTTACAGAAAGGGCTATCACAATGGAATCATAGAATCATTTGGTTGGAAAAGACCTTTAAGATCATCGAGTCCAACAAAAGAAGCACCATACCAGAGTACAGGTACAACACTCTTTGTACACACCACACAGGTACAACTTCTTTGCCTATTCGCAGAACAGGAGTAAGATACACACTGACAAGCAGCTGCTACATGAAGCAGCAACATCACTGACACATTATTTTCAAACAAACCAGCCTTAGAAAAAAAAAAAACAAAACATGTTTGCTGAAACATTAGAAAGCAGCAGTTTATGGCCTTGAATTACCCATAAACAAAGTGCCAGACAATGTCTAAAACTTAGTCAATTTTCGTTGTTGTAGTCTTGGAAAGACAAGAGTAACTAGTTATCTAACAAAGCATTCTTTTCAGAAGAAGCTTCCTTTTTACAAAGTTTGCAATATAAATGTTTTATTATTCACACTGCTTCACCATCACTCTAATCTTTCTTCCTCATGGTCTTGTCCACACTGGCAACGCAGTTTACAAGAGTCCTTATATGCCCTGATGACACACTAGCACTTTGATCAGGTTACCTCCTTTTAAGTTTCAAGTCTTCTACAAAACACCTCAGGACAAATCAATTGCTTTACAGTCACAGGCACAAATGGCTTAAGAGAGCAAGAAAGGACAAGCAAAGCAGCAAAAGCAGGGATCTCTAAAGGTCAAGTTTTAAACAAAGGTACCTAACTCACATGAGCGGGGTACAGATGTCACCAGTGGAGGACTGAACACCACAGGAACAGCCTGCTTTCCTCTTTCTCCCCTTTTTCTATTCTCTCTTCCAGTGACACAAGCAAGCAGACTGGAGCTTGCAGGCAGGAGCAGAGGAAGAAAGATGCAGACAAAAAGGCAGCAGAACATTCACATTTCAGTGACAGTCACTAGACTGGCTGAGCTGCTCATGGAGTCACAACCTCAGTACAATTAAGTCCAGTGTGAGGTAGCTACTAATGCCCTTCCCCAAAGGTCTCACAGTACCTGAAATACTATTAGCCCTTCTACTCCACTAAGACATGGAGTAGTTACAACTTCATTTTCTGCACCAAACATCGGCAGAACTTGTTCCTAAACATGGCAATAAAAAACGGCAGTTCATTTAGGAAAGTACCTGGGGACACCTTCAGCTTTTTCTTCTGAAAACCTTGACGCCCAACACAAAGCAGGCAGTGCCACTTCGTGACAGGCAACCAGAGAGCCCTTTCTGAAGCCGGGAGCACTCTCCAAAATTGCCATTTCGGAAACAACAGTGAAGTCCTTGAAGAGCTGACTTGAGTTTAACCTCTTCAAGAGCTGGCATGGCTGGCTATATCCTGCATAGTTCACCCTTATCTCGGAATAAGGCAAAAACGTTTCCATCCAGGTGCTATTACTCCTGGCACCCGCCGCACCGCCGCAAGCCAGGGCGGCCGCCTCCGTCACCCCGACGAGTCACTAGCTGAAACAGCCGGGGAAGAGCAACCACCTCTACTCTCTGCCGCACACCGGGCTCCCCACAGAGCCGCCCGGGCCCAGCCCCGCTCTCCCGCCGCCCGCCCCAACACGCAGTGCGTCTCGTAACGCGCCTCCAGCCGCGCCAGCAGGGGCCCCGGCCCCACCCTCGGCGGCCAGGGGACCCCCGACCCCAACACGCCGGACTACGGGGAGGCGGCGCCTCAGCGGCAAACGCTCCCGGCCGGCCGGCCGGCACGCGCCGCTGCCCACCGGGCGGCCCCAGGCCACTCCCAGCCCCGGGGGCCAGGGGGAAGGGGGCGCGGAACGGAACCCCGGACTCACTCTGCCACACCAAGCTCTTCAGACCCCGCACCGCCGGCGCCATCTTGCTTGCAAGCCCCGCCTCGCGCCGCCGCCGCGCCACTCCCTTCCGCTCCCCTACCTGGCCGCGCCGCGCCCTCTTCAGAGGCGGCGGGCGGGGCCGGGCAGCGACGGTGGCGTGCGCTGCCTGCTCGCGGGGCGGGGCGGGGCGGGTTCCCGCCAGCTGTGCCAGCGCCTCAGGAGCCTTGCCGGCCCCTCAGGAGCCGTGCCAGCTGCAGGGCTCCCTTTCTCTGCAATGACGGGGTCCGAAATTGCCGTTGGGGAAGCGCCCGGTGAACAGGGCTTGTTCCCTGAGGAAGGAGCGTCCTATTGCTCGTCAGAAGGTGAGCCCGGGACGCTGGGAGACGCCTTCCGAGCCCGAGGCAGGCTCCTTGTGCGGTGTGGGGAGCAGGCGGGGGGTCCGGGAGACCCCCTGGCCGGGGGGGCCTCCGCGAAACCTGCCGTGGTCCCGGGTCCCCTCGGGGTGTAAAACTCCCCTCGCCACCGTGGGTCCCTCATAAAAACGGTCCCCACGTTCCCTGTTACGTTTGTGTAAGCCACCAAAGAAAACACTATCGGTTCATAGAAAGATACGGTATCTTTATGCCTAAAATCGTCTGTCAGAAGTTATAGGTTGAAGACATAAAGGTGTGTTGTCAAAGGGGAACCAGCAGCTTGGACGAATATGAAGAAATGAGAGGAAAATTTTTCTTCCCACAACGTGAAGCATGAGGAAGAGTGGTTCCCAGTCGGTATGGTGGTGTTCCATTCAAAGGGGAGTATGACGAGGGCATCATTCCTGGCAAAAAAAAAAAAAAAGATCCTTGGAAGTGGACAAAAATGGCGATAGATAATAAGCTGAACAGCAAATTTCGAATTTACATTGGGCTTAATTATTTTATGAATCTTGTATAAGCAATACAGAAACTGCATCCTGTAACAGAAGGGGAAACAAACCAGCAGCCACCTGCCTAAAAGTTCAATGCTATGTCAGACTCATTTCACTACAGTTTTGGTAACCACTGGCTTGCTGTAGTCCAGCAGGGAGGAGAGCCTAACCCAACACGACCTCCTTGTGCCAGGGGGTAAACCTATGGTGACGGCACTGCTGCAAAATATTACTGGTCCCAGCAGGGATTGGCCTGAGCTCATCCCCATGTGAAGGCTGGAACAAAGTTCTGACAAGATGCGCAGTGCAAAAAGTAAATCATTAATATTTATTGGACTGCTTCTCAACTGCCTAGAAATGGTGAGTGCAACTCATTTGCTTTAAAACTATTTTCAAGAATGGTATTGTACTCGTCGTAAAAGTAAACTAAAAGTTAGGGTAGAGACTATCTGGCACCCACTTCTACATTCATGTTTTGTTACTATTACACTTCTGCAGTGTTTACAAGTGACTAAAAAATAATATATTAGGACCCAAGGTCTTTCTAAGTCTGTCAACAACTAAAAACTGGATCAATAGGCAGATTCAGAGAGGAAAATGAAGAAGTGATACGATCTATACCACATCTCATTGGTTGCATAAACTTTCTGTGCTTAAAGAATCTGAGCAAAAACATCATATCAGTAAAATGTGATAAAAAATGTAGTATTTTAAGTTGTTGTTGTTATTACTAATATTATTAGGTTTTAAATTTTCCAAATAAAATACTTCACTTTGTATTTCTAATTTTTTAACATCTTCCTTTTCAGATCTTTTCAGCTAACACAGGTAAATCTTCAGAATGGTACTTTGGTTTTGCCTGCTTATTTTTGAATGGGTCTGAAGAGAACAAACACACGTGTGATTTCTAATAAAACATTCTGTATGTTCTAGTAGCTTTATAAACAAAAATTGTTTTCAAGTTTGATTCAGCTTTAAAAAATCTATGTTGATATCTTCATAAATTTTAAACCTCATCTTTAGGAGTCCCAATTCTGTCGGACACTCGCACAAAGATTCTGACATACCACTTATGCCTTGACACTAGGGTGAGCCAGGGAGAACACTCAGCTGGACAAATTGTGCTGTTCATTACCTACATAACTCTGCTACAAATAGGGTTCAAACTGTCCCATATTTGCACCAATTAATTGTTGTATCTTTTAATTAAAAAAAAACACCCCCCAAAAAAAAAACCCCAAAACATACCAGAAGCAGCATGATCTCCTAAGCACAAATATTTCCAATGTTTTACAACATTTTATACTTTCTTCAGTCTTCTATTTTGTGCCTACAGCTCCTGTTGCCTTAAATGTGAATACTGACTAGTTTAAAATATGAGGAATGCAAGATTACAAGAAACGCTCTCAGACTTCATTAATTCTCTAGTGATAGTACACGTTCCTGCATATACTGCACTGTCAAGAGTCTTAAATGCTTAATCGTTGCAGACATGTTGTTGCAGTATCTGGACACTTACTGTAGCATATTCTTTTCATGATTTGCAAAACAAGTATTTGATCCTATTCATGTATGGAATACTGTTGACACTGTTTGTATATTCACATATGGATTATACCCAGTATTTTTTAAATATAATTAGACTACAGCACATGGGGGTTTTAAGAAAAATAGCCATCGTCACCACATGATATTAGGAGAGCAAGCAGCAGGTATTACAGTAATTAATGGATTACAAAAGTGAACAAGTGGAATCCGTTCCACTGAATTCCAAATTCAGTGGAATGTGTATCATGGGAAAATTAGGTCACGTAGATGCTTGATAAGGCACTCGACAATCTTCTTGTCAAGACTTGACTAAATTCAGGAATGACTGAAATGTTTTTTTGATGATAATGATTTTTTGGTTTTCAGGTTTCTTTATGTCTATATACGGTGTGACGTCACAAAGCATTTATCTCAGATGGCCCAAGTTTTCAGGAGCCTCTTCTTACAGAGTCACAGCTACAGCTGTGAATAGTGTAGGCCATTCATTACTGGCTCATTTTAGTGATGTTACACATAAAGGAACTCTAACTTCATTAATTCCCAATACTATTTATGCTATACAAGCAGAAGCCATTGACAAGAATGGAATTATTCTTGCAGAAACACAGGTTATGCAGTCAACAGGTTAGTAAGAGAAACTTTGTGAAGTATAATTTCCATTGACCTCTGTAGGACTGGGATTTTATCCTTGATGTTTCATTGTACTGGTAGGGAATAGCTGCCATTCCTGTTGAAGCCTTTTGCTGGTTCTCCTACTGACTTCAATATTAGCATGATTAGCTCCTTTCCCCTCTGCTTTTTTTTTTTTTTAATATATATGTTTCCCTAACCTGCCACGCACAGCTTGCTCAGGCTGCAGCTTTGCAAATCACCTACCCTTTCTTTACAAATGCAGATGTGAAGCTGTATACATTTTTCAGTACTGATGCTGATAAACGATACTTTTGTTTCATTCACAAAAGGACTGTAGCATATTAGTCATTGATGGATATTGCAGAAGAATCTACATAAATAGAAGTGCTTTTTTATTTCATCACTGAAATGTAATTGAAAAAGTATTCTGTTGAAATTCTGTTTTTAAAATAATTTAACTGATAATTTTTAGAAATAGCCATTATTTTTCCAGTAGAATTTGTTTCTTATAAAAGTAATTATTACAATAAAAATTGAAAATAAAAAGGTAGCAGTGTTTGTCCTGATAAGTATAAAAAACCTCTATTGCTAGCTTAGTTATGAGAGAACAGATAGTAATGATCAATGTTCTGTATTTTATTTCTGATATAAATTATGTGCTATATATTCTCTACTTGACTGTTAGGCAAGCAACTCCCTTAGACTTGCATAAGGACTTCCTGCACAGAAATTTTTATGAATTGTTACTAAAGACAATATTTTAAAAGGAAAAAAAATCGTACTACAATAGCTTGCTCAAAGATCGTGAAAGACACCTGCAAATGTTCCATAGTCATGGTCATATAGAATATATGTTACCATTTTTACAAATGGGGCAAAAGAGGGTATCTGACTGTAGCTGAATAAGAAAATACTTGTGACTAAGAGAGCAGACATAACACTAAGGAGTTGTATAACCGTGTATAATACTTGCTATGGTCTCTGAAATCCCAAATTAGCTGCCTTGCTATAAATAACTTTGCCTCAAGGTGCATACTTTCATCCCAAATATTTTTTCATTCCTTAATTTTAGGTGGGATACACCTTCATTTTATCTTTTTTTCTTTTCTAGTGAGTTTTTTTCAGCCTTGCAATATATGGACTTGCTTTACATATGCTGATTCTAGTCTGAAAATCCTGATTACTGAACATAAATTACTTGTGGTTAAGAAATACAGTACACGAGCAGTACATAGGAGCTCTTTCTGAATGGCCTGCAGCATAGCATAATAGAAAAGCATTTAATTGCAGTATTTGATGTGTCATGTTAGTGTATATCTAAGTATATCTGCTCTGAGCAGGGGGTCAGATAAGATGGCTTCCCATGGTCCCTCCCAAACTAAATTATTGTATGTTGCTCTGATATGCCTGTGATTCAGCATCCTATTTCAGCCTGCTTTGTATAAACATCCACTTCTTCTTTGTATATATTGCTTTGTATATTGCTTTCTATAAACATCCAGTATAGTTAATTGGCTACAGAGCAAGACAAAAAAAGAGACCTCTCAGTGCAACCTGGGTTAAATAATGGTCATTTTCAATAGTGATTTCAAAGGTACACTAGACTATTTTTATTGAAAGATGGAAGTTGTTCTAGAATATCTCAAGACTCTCTGTGTTTTGTTAATGTTCATTTAAACTTCATTTAACTTAAATTTTAAATATTCATAGAAAGTGTAGGACATTTGCCCTACACTTTACTTTTATCTTTGTTCAGAGCACTTAGTGTTCCACAGGGCTGAGTTCCCCAGCTTCAGTATGTCTATTGTTATTTCCGTTTTAGCTCCAGACATACTGCTATTGACAAAGCTTATTCAAAACTTAGCAACAGTATCACAGTGGAATGGGGAGCAGTACCTGGGGCTACTAATTATCTGCTGACTTCACAAGATAGAGATTCCTTCATTGAAACTGTAGTTACAAATTCTCAGGGCACAGTGACAGGACTGAAACCTGCCACCTTGCACAGAATCACTATCAGATCTATAAATTCAGGAGGAAAAAGCCAGCCTTCACCATTCAGAAAAGCAAAACCAGGACTTTCAAATTCTTATTCTTCT
Organism: Balaeniceps rex; assembly: GCA_013401315.1. Taxonomy (NCBI): domain Eukaryota; kingdom Metazoa; phylum Chordata; class Aves; order Pelecaniformes; family Balaenicipitidae; genus Balaeniceps; species Balaeniceps rex. The sequence goes on along the minus strand of VYZW01000790.1, from coordinate 15,104 downwards.
TTCATATTCTGTAATGTTATTAAAATGTAAACCATTCATGCAAGCATCCTTTTTTTTAATGTGAACAGAAAATAAACAATATAGCCCAGGCATGTACCAGTACCAAATTATGTATTTTAAATTGTATTGGTCACATTCTCCTTTCAGTTTTTGAGGACTAGAATTCAGCCATCTGATTTAATGACCAGGACAAGAATCTGAATTAATGGTTTACTTTATGACAGTACTGTAGGTTAAATGTTTAATAGGAAGTTTTACTAGAATTTGTATGAATGTATGTATTTTATTTTAACAAAATCAAATTTTATTTTAACAAAAGACATAACCTGAGGGAATGGAAGAAATGAAGAAACAACTAAAAGTGTAAAATAATAAGACAATGTAAAACTTAGAGGACAGGAAATGCAGTATCTTGGTGATTTTCATTCTTCTACACACTTAATCTTTCATACTTTGTGTGTGAGTTACATTCATTTTACAAAACATGTAATATCATAATGGATGCACTATATTTATTCTGTCAGTCTTGCATTAATTTATTTTTCCGTTTCTGTTGTCACTGAATTTGTCTCTCAGAGTTTGGTGATTGTTGTTTCTGTGTATTCATTTCAAGTTTGGCCCTTTCAAACAGTATGACTGAAAAAAACAAAAGCTTAACTGGTGTTCTTTCTCAACAATCTTGGCTGCTCCAGTTCTCTCTGTTAGTTCTCCAAGTTGTGACTCCATTGCAGTGAGCTGGAAAGCTGTGTATATGGCAGCTGGATTCTCTGTGTCCCTCATGAGATCAGATGGTTTGGGCAGAATGCTGAAGGAGAACACCACCAATACCTCTTTGCTATTTACTAGTCTAGACCCAGGAACTCTCTATACTATCAAGGCATATGCCTGGAATGTCAATGGGATACCTGGAGATGAATTCACATATAACCAAAGAACAAGTAAGAAATTTTCTTTTCTGAAACCAAGTAAGCATTAAAAAAAAAAAAAGATATACCAGGAAGTATTGATGTGTATGTGTGATTGTGTTAAGTTTTTCAAAGATATATTGGGTAGATTTTCAGATCATATAATTTTTACCCCATCTCAAAGTTCATGAAAGCTCAGATGACATGGCTATGTTTAATGAATATTACTGAGGCAAAGGTAACCATTAACTACCACTGAAGTTGTACCTAGGACAGGTCTGGGTAAGGATTACACAAGCTTAGACTGACTTAAGGATTTTTTCTAACTGTGAGACCCAAATATTCAAATAAGGCAAGGAGATTCAACAGAAAGCTTTGTGATGGTGTACAACTAGAACTATTTCTTTAAAAAATTGTCACTTTAATATGAATAAGGGTAAGGTCTGCACCACAAAAATTGTATTTAGTTTGCAAGTTATGAAAAAGATTATGTCTGTAGGCCATATGCTAAGTTGTATTTATGTGTTCCAAACTGATATACTGTAGGTCCTAATGCACCAGCGGATGTTCAAGTAGCTTTTAGTAGTGGTGCTTTAAGAGCTATTGTTTCTTGGATGCCAACAGAAGGAGCTCTAACTTACAGTGTGACAGCCTCCAGTGGACTCTTGAAACTGAAGTGTAACACATCTTCTGTCTCCTGCATGGTGCCATCACTCCAGTGCGGCTCTGAATCTTATGTTTCTGTCACAGCATACAATGGTGCTGGATCCAGTAAACCTACTGATGCAGTAAGCTTAAAAACTAGTATGTGTCATTGATCCTTATATATATAGGTTATGGCATTTTAACATATATTTCTTTAATTTAAAATGTAAATTAGTCCATTACAATTCATGAGTGGTTCTCAAATAGTTATTTCTGCTTCTGAACTTCATGCATGAACTGTGCCATATACCTTTCTATTTCAGGGATAATAGCCTAAACTTTCTTCATATTTCTGTGAGAAAAACTTGCAATGGTCTATATATTGTTGCCTGAACCAGTAAGCCGGCATTTTCCTCTTACCAGAAGTACCTGTTCTAAAGTAAATTTACTGAGTGTAAAACTCGTGTAAAGAATAACAGATCTGTCCTACTGTGTCAGGTCTGTCACAAATAGATTGGGAGAAATCTGTGAGGAAATAGCATTAAGGACTGGCCCTAGGCTGAGAACTGTTCTAGGCTGAATCTAGTTGTTAGTTAGAAAGGAGGTCAACAAAACCACGTTCAGCTAAAGTAGCACCACTAGACTAAATTAAGATACTGTCACAGACCATTTGGAGGTAGCAGCTTTGTCAGGACAAAAGGTTGCTTATTTCAGCTATTTAGCACCACTGCCATGTCAGAGGTTATTGCTTCCTGACCTGTTAGATGAACTGCCCGTGTAAGCAAAACCTAAACCATTTTTGTTATTATGTGCTATGTTAAAGACACAACTTTATTTACTTAATTGTTTGATGTAACCTGCCTCATTTTGACTTCTCACTGATACGAGTTAGAGATCATCCATGTGAGCAACTCAGAGGTGGATCTAACGGGATGAGAGCCTTAAGCAAGAGACAACTTTTAAGCTGTGGGCTGTAATCTTCTCGGCCAACATTGCTTCAGCTAGATCATGTATATTCATTCTAATAGCAGCAAGCTAAACTTTTTTGAACTAGAAAGAAAGTACATGTTATTTAGGCAAAAGCCGTGGAGTTTACAATTTAATGTGACATTTTGGAATGCCACCAGAAAGGAAACCTGAGGAAAGGACAGCTCTATTCAGACACAGCCAGTGAGTTTCATACCGATATATAAAGGGTTTTCACAGAAGGGCTTTTGGATGCCAACTGCTATTCAAGCTAGTATTCTGATTGTCATCCAAAACTACTATTTGTGAGCATGGACTGTGCCAGTTCCTTTTGAAATACTGCCTGGTGCCACTGTTTTTGTTCACAGGGTCTCCTTAAGCACATCTCTTCTCTGTAAAACACGAAGGTAGCATCTATTTTGTTCTGTAAAAATCATACTCACTTCATCTAAATGTAAGTAGCATCCTCTGTAAAGGCAGATAAGTTGCTATTTTCTTGAACAAGAGAGAACAACTGTTCAAGCTGAGTAGAATAATTCTATATATTCCTGATTTGCCTTTGTTTCCCAAAAGTATAACTTCAATAAAAATATTCTGATTACAATTCTTTTTTTAAATGTTTTTTTTCAGTTCCTTGTGCACTGGTAAATGTATCAGTTGAAGAGGATGAACCTGGCCACTTGTTGGTATCATGGTCTAGCGTCAATTTTGATCATTATTATGTGGTTTTTGTGAAGAGTGATGATGGCTTGGAAGTACACTGTAACACATCACTTACTCAATGCCATTTTCAGTCAGACTGTGGCTTCACTTATTTCATTAGGGTCTTTGCATATAACAAGGCAGGGCAGAGTCCTTTAGGTGATGTATTAAATTACACTACTTGTAAGTAGCAATGTCTGTGTTTACGGTAGAGCTGACTGGACATTTTTATTGGAGGATAATGACTTAAACTTCTATCTTTCTTTATTCAATTTTTGGGCAAAACACACAAAGGTTGGCAGAGAAAAAGAACCACTTCACATTGCAGTTAAATTTAATTTGTGTAGTCGAGTGCAACAACATGCTTACAAACTTGAAAATAGTTCAACGATTCACAATCATCTAGGCAAGGACATATGAATAACACACAGTCCTGGCATAACATTTGAATTCTAGTCTCCTTTTTTTTTTTTTCTGTTGCCTTAGCAAGGGTGTACCAAAGTCTGAAACTTCCTCGTAGAGGAAAATAAAAAATTAACTACTTCAATGGGAAATTTTGAAGAACATTGTTATTTAACCTCTAGATGCTTTGAAATTTTAAATCAAGGATATACATAATTCCTATGTCTTACCTATACGTTAGAATGCCCTCTATTGATTTGGAAGAAGGGTTACTGAATTAATTCAAGAAGTCTGGGATTAATGAGACTGTTTGCACAATAGCGGTCACCTTTGGAGATTTAAGACATGAAGCACATAGATAAACGAAACAAGGCTCTCTGGTTTCATGACAGTTTTCAGTTCACGTTCAAGTTTCCCTCTCTGCCTTGTCTGTTCCTAGCACCTTGTTGCCCCAGCGACTTCAAGGCCGTGTTCGTGTCGAGCGACAGCATGCAGGTCACCTGGGCTCCTGTCCGAGGTGCTGAAATGTACGAAACAAAAGCTGTTGACTGGAGCAGCGTGGTGCTCTGCAACGACACGGCCACAGCCTGCACCTTGTCAGTTCGGCAGTGCAACGCCCAGTATAACATCAGGGTTTATACTTTCAGTGAGGCCAGGGGCAGCAACACGTCATGTGCATCTAAGTACTTGGCAACAGGTATTATGATCATTCTTATTTTCCTTTAGCAGAAGAAGTAATTGTACACTGAAGTGATTCATGGATGAAAAGCATTACTGGTGTGCTCAGTTACTGTAACTGGTAAAAATTAAAAAAAAACCAACCTGGAAGTCTTCAAAAATGTAATGGAAGCAGGGACCTAAAACCAGATTTGGATTGAAAGCTTCTGAATGCTCCAAGTTTTGAAAATCAGATTTACCATTCACCTCTGGTTTTGTATGCAAAATCCTTATGTTACCAGTTCTGTCACGAGTTCTAAATTCTCACCAGGAGTAACCATTTAAGGATCATATACTTTTCCAAAGTAGTTTGTCAGTTCTAACTACAAGTTAATTTTCATGTGTAACTTACATAATATGCATAAACAATTGTTTACATACTGTTAATATGAAATATTTCATCTCCCTGCAGTCCTGAAATTAAAAATATCTCAAAGGAGGCTCTTACTGTAATCAGTGTGCACTGGCAATCTAACAATGAAGAAGCCACATATATTGTCACTGCCAGAGGAGAGGCTGGACTTTGGCATTGAACAAGCTCTGGAAATTCTTGTGCCCTAATTAATCTTCCCTGTGGATCTGCTTTCTCCATTAGTGCTATAGCGAGATCACCAGCAGGACAGAGCTTACCAAGCTACAGTGTCCCTTGAGAGACAGGTATGTGGGAATTATATATAGTGGAAAATATTTAGCAGCATAAGATTAAAATAGTTCTACATCTTTCTATATGTTTTTGGCTTTTTTTTTTTTTAATTACAATGTGTGCGTATTATACTATCTGTTGCTGGATGCCAGATGTGCTCTGCTTTAACATGTATGTATCTTTGTGTGTGTGAGAAGGAAGGATCACTTGGCACTTGCCTTGTACTGAGAAGCCTTAGTGCAACCAATTATCAGCTGGCACAGCTAACTAAAATGTAATAACATAATCCACTAATGTAACGCATAACTTCCTCATCAGCATTTTGACTTTTAATATTACCAGGAGAGGCAATGAGGTAATGTCCATGTCAAAAAATGAACAGTGTGAATAACAGATTAAAGCACATCCTACCCACCATTCCTGCTATTAATTTGCTAGCAGAGTTTTGTCCTGTACCACTTACCCAGACAATCTCCAGGTACAGTTCAGAGACTAATGTACACCAGGATCTATTTTTAACAGGCAGTTTGGCTGCAGTCATTTTATGTTGTAGAGGAAGAGACTTTAAACAGAGACAGAGCTGGACTGAGCTATATGACTGGAGGGGGTAGAGATGGACCCTGATATTCTGATGACAACTTTTAGTAATTTTTAGTATCTTGGTGAACAATCATCATCTTATAATTCCAGGGTTATAACTCACTCTTATAAACAAATTGATGTTATACTGATATTCTGTTGATTAGAAGCTTGCCAAAATAGTCAAGTATTTTTCAGCATGATAATGTTTGCCTGAAAAGTATGCACATTTTCATTCCTTTGTCTTGATCATGTACTATTCTAGTTGCAACTCCTCAAAATACCTTGTATTTTTCAAGTAAAAGACAGAATTGACTTCTCTATTTTTTGTTCTTTCTACGCTCCTTGTTGCCGTAATGACCTGATACTAACTCAAGTGACAGTCTGTAACAATTATCAGCTGGTCTGTTGGGATGGGCGCACAGACATATGTAACAACATTGGAGTCTCCAAAAGGACAGGCAAAGTGTCACACTCTTGAAAACTACTGTCTCCTGGGGTGCATGACATGCAGCACCAGCTATACAGTATCTCTGAAATCTATTAGTGAAATGGTCTTGACATCCAGTTGCACGTATCAAGGATATTCTTCCAGTATGTAAACTGTAAATGCAATCGGGAAGAAAAAGACTCAATATACAACTTACTTTGTATAGTGTTCCTCTCGTACAATTAGTGCAGCTGAAATTCAATGTACAGTTAATACACTTGTAGTTCTCTCTTTTAAATAAATGCACTTTGGATTATTTTCACATATCATTTAAACCCTGTTCTTATAACTACCATCAAGTGGCCATATAAAGAAGTTCTGATAACATTGCTCCAGAACCAATTTTTTAATTTAAATTATGCTATGGCATAATTAAATTTTAGAAACCACAAAAGGATTCTGGGCACTCTAGGGTAGCCCTAGTGCCTCTATAGTCAGGAGAGAGCAACAATATTCCAGCGATGAATTCCAGCTCCATAATACGAGTCTGATAGAACATTTTCTTCCCTAGTTCAGTTCAAGAATTATTTTGGCTTTCTGTGAAATAATAATTTCTCCTTGAAATGCTGGTATCTAGTGTGATAATAATCATATCATCTGGTTTAAAATGCAGTATAGGAATTTATAATGTATTGTGGGTTCACAACATTTGCTTATTAATGTTTCTTATTTTATTAGGTGCTTGCTGCCCTTCTGGGGTGAAGCTATATAGACTTGGCAATAATGGTATCAGGGTATACTGGCGAGCTTCTGAAGAAACGATAAACTACAATACTGATTTACATGGCTCAAAAGGCAATTTCACCCCTAGCTCAGGTCTAAGTCACTGGGATACAACCACTGTGTAGACATCTCCACAAGGTATCTCCAGTTACTGATAAGGGGCCGAAGCTTAGATTTTGTCCTAAAAAATATATTAAGGTAAAACTTAAATTTCTTTGAATGATGTATCTTTGTCCATGCATGCTAGATGGTTAAAATGTAATCCAACATTATGTGAGTAAAGGTGGCATGGAATAGAACTTTTCTATTCTATTGTTGACTCCAGAGTAAACTTTATGGGTGCCATCTTGCAATACCTGTGACAGGAACTTCACAGGAGCATTTTGGGTCTGGGCATACTTATCTACACAGGTGCCTCTTGAGTGGATCACCCATAACCTGGTGATACAGAGAAGTTAATTTTCAGTTGGGAGGTTACAGAATACAGAAGCAAATAAATGAGGATTTTTAATCCTCATTTTAATTATTTTGTTTTCCAATTTTTTTTACAGAATTTTTTTTTTTAATAAAGAAACAAATCAAGAACTTCTATGAACCACTCCTAAGCACATGTTTTAAGTAAAAATTGTTTAAAGTAGTAGCAATTTCCTTGGGATTCCTTTCCCAGGGCATAAATTTAATCCATTATAAAACTACTGCTATCTGATGGGATCGCACAGTTGAATAGCATGGACTACATTCTACAAACTACTAACATTTTCCAGCTTACAACCTGACACCTAACAATTATACTACTGTTTCATGTCATTTCAGTAACCTGTTCTGGAAGCTCTGCTGGAATGGGTAAGAGCACACAGTACATTCATTCCAAATCCATGATGTTTGTAAAATGTGTTAGCATCATGTAACTCCAGATCAGTTGCAAATAATATACATATTTGATAGTCAAGGCTTGGTTTAGTGTTATGCAGGGTTGTCTCACCCCCCCATCTTATAATGTATAATTAAAAAAAAAAAAAAATCTTACCTATATTGTGGCCTGTATACCATCATGCATTCTACACTGTCACAACATTTACTATTTATCTGATAGCACGTAATAAAAGGGAGACTTATCTTTTATAGCCTTGCCATATCCCATTACAATTTAAACTAGGTCACACATCTGATTTTTATTTAAAAAAAAATTAAAAAGTGTGGCTTACCTCAACCTATTTTACATTTCTTCTGGGGTTTCAACAGGATAGTCTTGTGCTTTATTTGCCTATGTAAACTGCTAGAAAACTTCAAAAGCAGCCACTGAAACAAACATTTCTCAATACAGTTGCTTTTTCATAACTGAAATTGTCTTAATTTCTGAATTCTTTTATAGTAATTATAAAGGAAAGAGCAATGCAGAACCACATATCTAGATGGCAATTCTGGTTCAGATAAGGAGGTAAGTTATAGAGTCATAATTCAGATAAGGATGTATTAATCAAACTTTTCCTGCTGCATACATCTTTGGGCTTAGAGGGATAAGCTTCACCAATCCTGTATATCCTAAATAGAACTGGTCTGTTAAAATCCATCATTCTTACCACAGGAACCTCATGTCCTCTACTCCTGCTATCAATACTGATTTGTCCTCTCCTCCATTTACAATAAACCCCTCTTTCACTTCATTAAGCCTTTTCTAATACTATCCTATAGTTCCCTAGAAAAGCCCTCAAAATCCAAACAGATCAAGATACTCTTCAGCACTCATTTACTTTCTCTCTCTGCTAGCTAAAATTGCTCATTCTCCAACAAAAGTACTGGTGTTCTGGACTATTTACTGCCCTTGTCTCAAAAGGATGGCTAGAAGTCACTGCTGACTCCGCCCCTCCCCCCCCCCCAC
>VYZW01000788.1:3774-68736 GCA_013401315.1 Balaeniceps rex | reverse complement strand
AATGTGATACTATGTTGTGGAAGCTCCCACCAAAACTGGGTGGGAGCTTCCACAACATAGTATCTTGGACTTTGAAAGAGTCAAAAAATGAGCTAAATAAACATTTATGATGATATTTCAGCTGCAGGGATAGGAGTTTATGTTTAGATCCAATCAACTTGAGGATGAAGTGATTCAAAACCTGTCAAGTTGTTCCTTTATCCAGGAAAGGAAAAGAAAAGTCACTCCTAATGAAATCCAGCCCCGCTGAATCTTATTAATTCATGTTACACTTAATTTTAAAAACAATCCTCTAGATATCTAGCAAAATGGTTTATAATTCAGCCAAAATCTATTAAATGAAGATTTCTATATATATTTCACACTCAAACATGTAATTTCCCGTCCAAATGTGCAAATATTTCAAGAAATAACTTGCCATGAAATTCAAATTAGCAAGATCTCAGGACATAGGGGCTATGTTTATGCCAGGAAATTAAACAGTGCCAGGGAATGCTCCCAAGCACTAGTAATTGATCATCTACACTATTAAATCACTGAAACAGTCTCTGGAATGGTTTGGCCTAAGTTAACTAATATTCTACCAAATAATACTCAGACACAGTCCAGGAGTTAGCAAAGTCTAACAGTTAGCTTGGATGTTTCCAACAGGCAATTCGGACATGGCCACCCTGCTCTGAAAGGTAAGAAAGTTAACAGTATGAGCTGTTAACAGTATGGCACCACCCTGGTGCCAGCTGGCCTCAGTGCCGAAGAACAGTCCAAGGCACAGTTCATCTACCACAACAGGCACAGCCAAGGAATACAAATCAACAAAGCAGTGGTGAATGCAGTCTTACCTCACCGGTGCTAAGGGGTCACAGTACTTGTGAGTAATTTTTCACATTGTTCAGCACACTACTTCTGGTAGTCCTATAGAACGATTACCAGTGCTTGTAGGAGTTCTTCGCAGAGACCAGAAAGAAAACAGCTGATATTACAGAATCTTCAGTATAACCATAGTGGAATAAACAGGAGAAATTTACACTATTTTGCTGCAAGGCCCCATGAATTTAGTTTCTGCCAGGTCCGTGATTCAGGTTTATTAAAGAAGCAGAAAGTGCACCAAGCACACATGGCTTCTTAAGCAGCCCTTCATGAAGTCCCAGCTCAGCAATCAGCATGACAGAGCAAAGGGCTTTTCTTTCCTCTTATTGTTCTCTTGGATTCAAGGAAAAAGAAACAGACAAGAAAAGGAAGAACAAAACTATCACCCCCAGCCAGAAAAAAGACAATGTAATCCAGCTCTCTGAATCAGACATGGTCTGATCTTTTACTTTTGGGTCCTGTCTCATTACCCAGAACTGAGAAGCAGTACAAATCTCTCCTGCCTCTTCCACAACATGAATCTGCAGTACGGAGAATGCCTGCAAATGTTTAAAGGACACAGCTGTTTCATAGGATAAGAGCACAGGTAGGGAAAGTAAGAAGGAGCAGGATAAAATCTGTGCAGGCATGTGCCCTGGAAGAAGAGGATTATCTAGGGGAAGGAGTCACAAAAATAAAGTTACTGTGAGCAAACACCATTCCCACTGGGGTATACTGCTGCTGGCTAGATCCTGCAGTTGACTTCATCTGTCCTCTGTACTGTCTTAGTGCTTGCAAAGACACGACTGTATAAATTACCTTTCCAGATGTTGTGATGTTAAACAAAAATAACAGCAGACTTGCAAATACTATTTTCTGAGACAGTATATTTCCAGAAAAAAATGAGCTCAAGATGCAGTGAGGAATTAGCTGAAGAAGGAATAAATGACATATCAAGTTGGTGTTAATTAAGAAGCGAATATTTTCACTTTTCGCCCTTTAACTGCTATATAAGAGCTATCTAAAAGAAAAGTAAAAACTTAATTTTTGTCTGAAAGATTGCATTTGCAGTACAGTAAGAGATAAAGAAATTAGGCTGTGAACTGGGAGTGGGAGTTGAGACAAAACCCTGCTTTGAATTAAAACCATCCAGATAAGAAAAAACAAAAAATGGTAATAAATGATTCTTTATTAGAACAGAGAACAGTTAATAGTGGAAAGCCCCAGGGTTTGATAGTTACACTGCTATTGTTAGAACCTACTCTTCAACGATCTAGAAGATTAATTAACATGGCAAAATTTGCTAACTACTTATTTAGATTCTTTATTAAGATGGGAAGACTTCTATGCATTTCAGCAGAATTTAATTTAAAAAAACCTGGTAAGCTCATTGGTAGGTTAGAATTAATATAATTAATTACTTTCAAGGTGGTGCAAATCATGAGAAACCAAACAGGTTTTGCACAGGTTCTGTGTGGTTCCCTGAAAACTAAAGAACTGACTCAGAAAGCACCACGAGAGCATCCGCTCAGTGCCTAGCAACAGTTTGGAAAGCTGAGAAAATGCTTAGTCACATTCATACGACAGAATACGGAAGGAGGACATGGAATTTACAATTTGCCTCTCCAGTAAAACACTGAATTTGGTTAACTTCCTTAAAAGAAACCTTTCAGAGGAAAGCAATAATGATAAAAGCATACAAGCAGCATACGAAGGACTGGGATTTTCCAATGACTCTCTGTCATGCAAGACCCTTTCTACTTATCAATGCAGTAAGTCTTCCCAGGACCATGTCCTCCTTTCCTGGGACCCTGCCTTTCCCAGAGCTGCATGGACATGAATCCTTGTATCCAGTGAGGCAGAGAAGTGCATTCCCCACTGAAAGCTCCCATATTTGTCCTAGGAGGCACAGAGACTATGTAAGTATGGTAGAAGGACGAAGTTTTCTCTGTAAAAGAACTAGATTTTCTCTCTTGTGGGTGTGTTCAAGAAAAAATAAAATTCCCTGGAGGCATACAACTCTCCAAGTGAGCTTTCTCTGGTGAAGACATTAGGGTCCCCTAGCACCTTTTCATTATGATGAAGAACAGGGGGAAAGAGTGCAGTCACAGAGGCTCAACATTACCCAATCCACTTCAAAGAACTTCAGGTCTGCTACTCTGCTACTCAGCACCACAGTCCATGAGGAGACTGCAAGCAAAATAACATAAGAGAAGCTCCATGACAGGATAGGATTCCCACTGTCAAGCTGCCTCCTTATCCTATCTTTTATGATTGCAGGCACCACCCACAAACTTCAAGTTGACGGATTACATCCTAAATGGGGTCAGAAGAAGCACAGAACAATTAGTGATATTAGTCTGGCACTGCCCTCTGACTGATCCATTAATCTTAGAGCAGCGGTGACAACAATATTGAAAAACAACACATATTTCAAAGGAAAATCCCACTTGTATATAATCAAATTCAGAAATCCACTAATATGAGATATTAGCAAACTAAATAGTTAAGCAAAATTATAAAGAAGACCTGATATTTACATCAATCGAAATAGCATTCATAGTTGTATTTGTCAGATTAGAGTCATGAGGACACTAATTCTCATCCCTAAAAACAGAAGCTGATTGCCTGCTGGGATTATGAAAGAATTCCCTCTCTTTCCTTTGTCTCATAGGCTACCAGAGTACATCTGGTGGGTGCTGATTATCTTCCTATAAAACATTATAAGAAAGAATAATTGAATTTATTATCATTGGAGAAGCCAAATTGGTTGGGTCAATGATCTTCCATTATGGTAAGACAACTCTTCTGAACAGTCCAATACTTCAAACAATGGATAAAATAATCACAGATGCTTTTATTTGCTCTCCTTTCCCCCTCTCTGACCCTCACCTAGAACAGTTCAAAAGGTAAAAGCGATGTCTTCATTTTCATGGATTCTTTACTGTGTCAGCTACAGACAGTCTGGATACATTTTTCTGGCAGAAACATTGCAAAAATCTATTCTAGGTCAACGACTTTCACTGTCAGAATCATTCAAAGCATTCAGAAGGCTCGAAGGAGAAAAATAAAACACTAAGTATTGGTATTATGCAAGCTCCCTGAAGAGATATTGACTGCATTTATTGCAAGGAATTAAGAAGTAGCTTTAATGTCATTCCATTCATGAAATGTCCTTTCTTTGCAACTGATCTCACATAATAAACCCTGCTACAAAAACTAGCATTCACTTTGACTAGATTAAGGACCAAACAATTGCGTACATGTAATGCTGTGGGTTATAAATGTGACGTAATGCCAGTGAAATACACACGAATCTCTGTGTGTACAGGACACCAGGCAGAAGAAAGACACACAGTTTATGCTATGATCACAAAGATAATTATGCTTATTAAAGCAGTTCTATAAAATCCACTAAACTGTCACTGTTATATAGCAGACATGTTAGTCAGTATGTATGTGATTTCTCCTGTGAAAGAAGGATTCATGAAGTTGCCTTGCCTTGAATTAGGCGGGGTGTGCGATTGTACACTGCCTACACACCTGTAGTTCAGCTGGGACACCCGCCTCAGGAATGGCAGAAGGTATTTATATAGCAACAACCTCTTCCACTGCTCCTGCCTCCCGCAGTGACACGGATCATTAATGGTGGCTGCCACAGGAACGGTGCACTCAAAGGTCAGTAGCACCGCTCCCTGCACTGCCAACAGGCAGGAGCTGACGGCTGGGGGAAAGCGAGGGATTTTGCCCCAGAGATCCTCTTATGTTGTCCCTAAGGTTCTGGAGCAGTTCAGGTGCGGAGGTGAGCACTGTCTGCCAAAGAGGGTGGAGAAGAGGGTGGAGACGAGGGATTTCTCCATCCCAGCTCTAACACAGGTGGGAAAGAGGATCTGTCAGAAAACAATTGTTCTCTCCACAAAACAAGCAGCAGGCAGGGCTCTTTTGTCATACAGCAAAAGAAAAACAGTCAGCAAGGTAAAAATACGTCATGTTCTTTCATACCTAAATTCAACAGTATTAGCTCTCGCTTATTTTACAAGCCGATGTTTAAACCTACAGTGAAGCCAAAACGTCAAGCATCCTGAAATCTCTATCTCCAAAAAACAGCTTTCTGTTTTTCAGCAGCATTTCTGATTTTGAGTAGCTAAAACCAATACAGTTCATCAGTGCCAGCAGAGCATCAGACAACTCAATGGTCCAGGACCTGCCCAGAAGCCAGGCAGGAGCCTGCGCCACACAATGCTTAGCCATCTCGTGTGAAGTCTCGCTCCCAGCCTACCACAAACCAAGAAAAAAATCATGCATTTCTCAGCTGGCCTCCGTAAAGCAGAAGAGTAGTCTTTCTGAGTTTTTTTCCCCAGAAGTTTTAAATGAAACAAAAACAGGGGGAGTTGCAGCAAGTTCTACCCATTCCTCTCCTCTAATTAGACATATACATTAGTAAGACGCTGCTAAGCATGCAGTATGCCAGTGTGCATACAGATTCTTATATAGGTTTTAGTTAATAATATTTTACTATTATTTTATATTATAATTCACATGATAATGTATTTTAAATTTTATTTTTAATTTAATATTATTTTATGAGGTTTTTTAATCTAGTTGTGACACTAATGCACTGGGTCATTTTTCCTGTGAAAGCTCAATGTCTTAAGCTTACTTACAAGGACAAACGTAGGAGCTCACACATCTCTCCTTGATAAGTGAGACCTGTCAGAAGCCAATGATCCCAGTGCACAGGATACACAGTACACTTGACAATGTGAGCTCAACAACAATGAAGAAATATTTTTTACAGTCCACTATTTTGTGACAAAAGGGTCTAGACTGCAACCAGGCCGACTGTAATTTACTTCCCGAGAGAAGATTCTGGGAGCATTCTGTGTGAAAATCTTTTTGTTTCTTCCTTCCTCAAAACCCATTATTTTTCCATGGAAGCAACTATTCTATTCTGTAACTTATGCAATAATAATTACATGAACTAAGCCGATTCTAAATGTATATAATACATATGTTTTATGGGAGCACTTTCTTTTTTCTTTTTTTTTTTTGAGCTAAAACATCAAACCCAAAATATACATAGCATTTGTTTTGTGTACCGAAACACAGGAAGACATTATTCTCTCTCGTAAGGATTTTATGTTCGATGGTCCCAACTCTGCAGAAAACCTAATGAAGTATATACTCATTTTTATAGCTAACTCGGTAGGAACACTCACAGCATGTGAGAGTCTTTGCAGAAATAGTTCTGATGTAACTAAAACTGTAAATGTTACACAAAAATATATTCACCTGTAATTACACTACGATTTCTAATAACGTTTTTCCTAAATAACCTCTTTCAAATAAAACCTTGATCAACCACTCCCAAGATTCTTTGCAGAATCCACATCCCAACATTATTACTTAATGTCATGTGGGAACAGCTATGGAATCATAGTGGAAATGTGCACACCACTATATAGCACCATCATCTGAGACGGACTGCATATATTACCACCAGTAGTTTAGTCATGGTTCAAAAGAAGTCAGCCCTGAACTCATTGTATTCCCTAGAGCGGATTTTGAAAGAGAACCAAAGGGTGACTACAGAATGGCTGTTGCTTTGCAATACGCCAAAGATATTTTTTGATTTATTTTGTAGAGTTAAATCTTTACTGAAATTAATAAGCTATTAAACAGAAAAGCTATGCGACTGCATACGTTTTTAAATGGCAAAACAGTTCATTTCTAGGGAAACACTGTTCTTATTAATTAACAAACATTTTACAGCCTTGTATTTACATTAGTTCAGAATTTTACTTGGAGTAATTCATTATTTTATGGATTTTTACAGGGATGCCTTTCAATGAACCACAGCATAGAAACAGAGAGAAACCCAGAGATGGTGCAGGGACTCAGGTAGCTCAATGAATTAATACTGGGATGTTCCTCTCCTCAATTCAGTAGCTGTTAACACTACTGCATCCAGTACTCTCTTCTCTGTGCTGAGGTGGCATCTGTGAGCACCAGGGTGCTCACGACCTTACTCCTCCAACCCTGGGGCAGTAACGTGGCCAGTCTCCCCAGTGGGAAAGCAGGGAGGAGATCAGTGGCAGCACAGTTTCCATCCGACCAACACCCATGACCTTCGTCATTCCAGCTAATACAGTTTGAGGTCCACGGAGATCTAGACCAGTGAAGAATTGTCTTCTGTGTGCAATTTCAGCTTGTTTCAGTGGTCATATTTTAAAACTCTAAGCCAAAATAAAAACCTCTAATACCATAGCTCCTCCCTGTCTTGGGATAAAAGCAGAGAAGGCACAAAGAGGCCAAAAAACTCTGATTCCACCTGGGCATACCAACACGCCTGTGAAAGAAGAAGCCAGGTAATCTTAAGTATGCAATCACAAGTTTTTTCTTCTAAAATACTCACCTGACTTTCCCTTTGGTGTTTCTAAGAACAGTTGCAGCAAAATTTTGTGTAACACCAACAAGACTGATGCCATCAACTTCCACAATTTGGTCATTCACTTGGATCCTTTCAGGGGAAAACAAAAAATATATAAATAATTGTGTGAATTCTTGGTGAATTTTCAGCAAAATTTCGCATATAGAGATCTTTTTAGTTTGATTTTGAACAAAGACTTTAAACAAAAACTCAGTCATAAAATGACTGAGGTAAATATGAAAAATGCATTATTCCTTGCACACAGACATCTCATAAATCCAGCTTCAAAGTTATCATTACAATTAATAGCATCAATCATCCAGTCACTTTCCTTGTATATAAATACAGCAACACAAACTCTTGAATTTGTCATATGACTTAAATTAAACAAGATACTTGAACAGTTCTTCTATCATTCTTTCCTAAGCCAATCTTGAAAAACAGCCTAAGACATAGCTCTGGTATTTCACGCTAATGGAAAAAAAATGTCATATTTAACTAAAACAACCTGCTCATCTATGGAGAAAAGAGCTTGTGCATCAGACTTAACTGTGACCTACTCT
This sequence comes from Balaeniceps rex, assembly GCA_013401315.1. Classification (NCBI taxonomy): domain Eukaryota; kingdom Metazoa; phylum Chordata; class Aves; order Pelecaniformes; family Balaenicipitidae; genus Balaeniceps; species Balaeniceps rex. The sequence continues at coordinate 60,897 of VYZW01000788.1, read as the reverse complement.
CTTAAAATATTTCATCTAACTTGCTCCAAAAAGATGAATTCTGAGTGTAAGTGTGATCTTGCTGCACACAATAATAAGACCTTGGACTGTTTTAATGAGGAGTCTCTCCTTGAAACCAGATACCTATTTGACGGTCGATACACTGATACAGGAAAAGGTAGGTGGAATAAAAAACATGCTGCTTTTATCTGAAGCAAGCACTGCTACAAAATCCCTAGAGCAGGCATTGGACTCATCTGGATTACAAATGCTTGGAAGGAGGACTGCTATACTAAAATGTCCTCTAGAAATGCACGAAGTCCTATAGTTTCAAAAATTAAAAAAAAAACAACCAAAACAAAACATTCAGTGAAAGGGAGCAATTTTCAGGCACTTACATGGATGCTACTGATCCAAATGATACAGTTTACAAAGGAACCAAGAAACAGCTATGAAAAAATCCCATTTAAATTATATGAAAATACCTAAATTAATCTATTTAATATCTTCGGATATCTTAGGGATAAGACTTCTTTTCAAAGAACAACAGAGGCTTCAAAAGAGGGCTGAAGCATTTTGACTTGGAGCACTAATTTCTCTGTCAAGTCTGAGGCAATGCTTTGCAGTTCTACAGGTGTTCAAGCAGTATCTTCAGTTCTTTGGACTCCACTGATGAGTAAGAAATACAAGAGTTATTCTTTGGCAGCCTCACACCACAGAATGTCACTGTGTTCTGGGCAGGATCTCCCTTCTGTATATAAGAAACCCTGAAAAAATGATCGCAACAGCCTGTAAACGCCTGTCTTGGAAATCATATCAGGCATTTTAATCTCAGAATTTTATTTCAATTTTCACTGAAGCATTTAATAAATACACCAATCACATTAATATTTATTGTATTGTATTTTGATACTGTAAAAATTAATTATTTTTTTTTACTTCAGCAAACATGAGGTGCAGTCAGATGGCCGCAGGAGTTCCAAGAAAAGAAGCTTAAGAAGTTGGTGCCCACTGAGTGGGAAGCTGTCACCCTCTTGGCTGAAAACTAAATGGTGAAAGAACAGATTCCTTTCTGATGGCAGTTTAGCTACAACGCTTTACATACGTCACTATGCAGTGGACTAGCAGTGTTCACACAGATACGTAGTTATAGTATTTCAGGTGATGAAACGTCATGTTAGAAAACTGTTGCCTGCAATTTCATAAGTGGCTGTATCTTGATCTACTGCAATTCAGTCTGATTCCATTTGTCCTTCAGGCATATTTTGTATCTCTTTCTTGTTTGTACAGCTCCTAAATTCATTTCCAAGTCTTATTTTTATGGCCATTGTTCTCCAGACCTCCTCTTTTTCTACACATACATATATTTTAATTACAAATAAACATATGTACATATCAAACAACATTCAATTAACATAACTGTTATTCAAATTATATAATTACATGTAATTAGAAAAGAAATTTCCTGTCTGTTGCTGTGTACATTCTATACTGCCCAGACTAAAGTACTCTCACCGCCATATTCTCCTTGCCACCTTCCTCCTTCTTGGATATCCCCTCTCCAGCCCCACTCCCACTGCAGCTCTGTACCTAACTCCCCAGACAAGCCACCCCAGGCACCATCTACACCAAAACATTCTCACAGCCATGTTCTCTGGGCAGCCTTCCCTTTAGACTCCCCTCCATTAGGAGCTCTAGACTTCCTCCATCTCTCAAATCTAAATTAGGCTCAGGTTGGCAAAGCCTGAATGTTTAACTGCTTTTATCATTAATGAAATCATTAATTCTTCTGACAATTATTTTCTAATGGTCATGACTTAAATCTTTGCCTATGTGAAGCGGCACTTTAATGAAGTAGCGACTACAGAAGTGAACCAACCAAAGTTGAACAAATTACTTGCACAATTACTGCTCTGTATGATGAACTGAAAAATTTAACCTGGGCAGAGACAATGTTTAGAGTATTTTTCAAGTTAGGAACTCTGTAATGTTTCAAAACTTGTTCTCACTGTTATCAAAATACTTTAAAATGTGAATGACTCATCACCACAATAATTTGAAAGAAGCAGCTATGAATTCATCCAGGAAAAGATTTTATTTTTCATATTCAGTCTAATGGCTGATTTCGTATTTTACACACTATTAATAATCTCTCATTACTTATCAACATGCTTGCCTTTGGATTCATCTCGAAGCACCCTCCCTGGTTAAATACTGCCACACACCACCTTCTGATATGACAACTGAACACTACCTGTTTGTTTGCATCAACATGAATCAAGCCAGCGGTGCTCAATCACTAAGAAACCCCTTTGTACAGATTTTGGGGTTCCATGGGAGGCAAGTACTTTATATCGCAATTTGATGGGTCTTTCAAAAAAACATAGGAATTATCCTACAGACATTGTAATGTTTTAAACTGTAGTTTCAGAAGAGCCTGCTTGAAGATTGCTATGCGGTTATTCAGAATATCTGATGCAACTGCTCAAACACAGTTTTATTTTCTGTTAGGAGACTTTGTTTTGCTATCAGTGTTAATGATTAACTAGGCTTTTCACAAAGATGAAGTTAACAGGACCCTTTACAGTTGATGCACTTTATTACAGAACTGGCTGCTCCTGACTGAAAGGATTACATATCTCTTTCCCAAGTGAATGATCAGTCAGGCTCTCAAAAGAGAAAATCAGAGGGCTATTTCTCAGCTGACTGAACATTCAGCCAGTTGAAAACCAACACAAATACTAGAATGGGCAAAGAAAGATATTATTTCTTCTCAGCTGACAAGCGCCTTTCAGATGCCATCTAGGGAAATGAAAGAAGAGACTTGTGATTGAACATTAACTTCTGTAGCCCGCTCAAACATGTGAATAATGAGAGGAACAGAAAATACAGATCATCGTAGAGCAGCAGTGAGCAACTCTGATTTTCAACCAGAGAATTTCACACAGAATGCCAGTCGTGAGCTTAATGCCTTCTGGCTGAGCTCAAGCATACCTTTCAGAAAAACATTCGCTTAAAGTAATGGATGAAGTCATGACATCTTGAGGTGTCAGCTTCTTCACTTCCCTTCATAATTTTTAAGCCTATGATACATCAGTACTTGGCCTTCAACCTGGTATCTTATTGCCGAGATCTGTAAAGATACCTGCAAGCCCAATCTGGAAGGCGGTATACTTCAGTAGTTTCAGAGCAATGTTATTAAACTTTGCAACCCCCTGCCATGTAGAGCCTTCTGATTTAATTTGTGTGGGGTTTCCACAGCAGAACAACCTTTTGCCTGTCTGAAAAGTTACAGGTGTTCATCAATAAGGAACATGTTACTGCAATACATTTTTTAGAAGACAGTATCAACTTTTTATTCTTACTCTATTTACCTGTGTTTGTGTTTGGTATTATTTATAACTAATATAAACAAATCACTAACAGTTAAAAATAGAAGTAGAGAATGCATATAAGTAGACTTAATTGCTAAAGTATCGGATAAGTAATATTTTATTTGCATGTAAATTTACAAAGGGTATGCACTGGGACAAAACAACAGATTACATGGGTTGGAAGATGTTTAAGAATACTTTTCATTATTAAATGATTACATAGTAAAGTGTTTTTCTAGCTTTTAATGAGAAACATTGGTCTGATTGTGGCAGGTATTGTATAATACACAGATAACTCTGTCCTGTAGGATAGGAAATATTCTACGTTCAAAAGGAATTCTTTAACCTGCACATAGCAAGCAAGCAATTCTAGAAGCAACCAGGTTTTATATGAGCTTTTATAAGACCACAAACACCAATTCACTTCTTTAGTGGGCAAGATTTATGGTACAGCTTCCCATTCTAATTGATTAATGTACTTTCAGTGCTGTAGGAGTGAAAACTGAACTCCGGAGCAGAAGACTATGCATAATAAGAAATACAAAGTGACAGCCTGTGTTCGTAAACTTGAAAGGAGGTGTATTTAGTAAGAGTTTAAGCATTCAGATACACTAATTATTTTCCTAATCAAATGTTGAGCAGAACTCTTTTTCATAAGTACTGATTATTTAAAGCTGGTTTGAAGCCAAAAGAACAGGTGGGAGCTCAACACCTTTAAAATCTAAACTACCTTCAAAAGTGATACACAATTTGGAATCTCCAGCTTTACTCATGCTAAAGCATCTGGGTTTTCAGGTAGTCACGAACACACATCTTTGGCAAATCTGTTCTCCTTACACAATTTAAACTCTGTACACCAAACTGGTGTCTTGTCATAACCACATCAGGTATTTGGACCTTACCAAGGAAGCTTCCAAATTTTACAGCTTTGCATTATCATGACATACATTAAGCAAACAACTCTTTCCTATGAAAATCATAATTCATATTAACTATTGCTGGGAAAATTTCCAAATGCTGAGTCTAGTTTACCTGCCATCTCGTTCTGCTGCCCCACCTTCTGTTACTGTTTTGACAAATATTCCCAGTTTTTCAAGGCCTGCATCTGCTCCGACTCCCATTCCAATAATGCTTATGCCAAGTCCATCTTCATCTGTAAAAAAGGAAAGCGAAAGCAGAAACTTCTTACATTTAATTTATATAGTTATTTATGCTTTGATTCCTCTTGGTTTTCCATGTCAGTAACATTAATATCCTTTTGCTTCCTTTTAAAAACTTTCTTATTCTACCATTTTAATTACACACAAAAAATACAACCTTCACCCTTATGAGGAGCTCAGAACAACAATTTACTCTTCCAGTGAAGAATGAAAACATCGCACCAAACGCTGTGTAAAATCTTATGTTAATGGAGTGACACAAAACAATTCCCTTAGGGAAATAAAGAACTGTGTGTCTCTGAACTGCTTCTTTAATTCCTTATCAAACAATTCTTGAAATCCAAAAAGCAAAGGTGACTACAACAGATTCATGGAAATTCAAGATAGGCTCTGTAGGCATGCATAGACTTCCTCAGACTTGTAGATCAGTGTCACAGGAACTGGAAATGGCACACAGACTCCATACCTTTTTCTAGTTCAACTGGGAAGAGCTCCAGCTTTTCCACACGCTTCTCGAGTTCATATTCAGCTGATGCAGCCACTGGATCAACTTCATCATTTCTCCTGTCGTAGTCTTCATTGGAATATGTATTGAAAACCTGTGGAAACAGACCAAAAAATCACTCAACTACCTACTCCAAAAAGACTTTCAATTTATCAAAATAGCTACTGCTTTTGTCCTGTGTGTTACAGAGTTTGAAAAGGCTTTTAAAAGACAAAACTCTCCTGTTCATTCAAACTTGAGGTTTTTAAATTTGTGCTTTTTCATTCAAGTAAAGCACAAGTATGGCTGCAAAAGTCATTTGAGTATAAATGATTGATTTTAATTGTTTGTGATTATAAATGCAGAAGGCGATCGTGAATGACTAAGTTGGCCTATACATGTCAATATGTAAAATACTTAATTCAACTCATTAAGAATGCACTATTAGTAAAGATCCACAGACAGGAAAAAGCAAAATACATTGAAATGATGATCTGCATACAGTTTCTGTTTCAGTCTTTTCTCCTAACGAAGTTCCAGTCTGCATTCATCTAACCAAAGCTAGACCTGAAGTTACTAATCTACATTTATGTCGCTTATGGATAACATTAGAGATTATGCTCCATATTATGTATTAACTTTTTAGGAGAGCGATATACACAGCCATCGGTATTTTTTAAACTAACCAGGTTTACAGGTTTATTTCAGCTCTAAAGCAGTAATTTAACATAGACTGCCATTAACCTGATTATATTATTTACGCTACTTTCTATCATACTTTCAACATGAACATAACCTTCAATCAGAGATTATTCAGACCATCAGGAATTTCAAACAGTCAGGAAAAGCATATTTTCATATTTTAGAGGTCAGAGTTTGCCAGCCTAATTCACTTAACTGTCCACCACATTTGGGAGTAATGAAAGAATACACGTTATTAGTGGTAATAATTTTACTGAACTTCAGTCCCATGCATATATCGTGTTCATTACTTCAAATAAAGGAAACAATTTCCCATATCTCCTCCTCATCTTTTACGGACACCCTACAGAAGATACAATTATGTAGCCATGGTTTTCTATATCACTGTTTCTCTTTCAACATAAACCACTGCACCATGCTATGTAGCTACACGTATATTCAGGTCTCAAGAAGCCTGCTCTCTTACAGCCTTGCTTGGAGGCTCCTTAATGCCTGCCCCTGGAGCAAGCATGCCAGCTTGCTGCCCAGTGCAATGCCAGGAGCTCGGCTCATTTCCACCCGAGGTTTCACCTGCCTGAAAAGCTGTTAGTGCAGATTAATTTCTTTTAAATAGTGAACATATTAAAATTGCGATACAAAAATACTATTCAATACTACTGCAAGTATAGTAACTGTGTTATGGCTACTGGAAAGCTACTGCAAAAAACCTCCCAGCTTTATATAAAGCAGCGGCTGAAACAGAAAAGATGTTAGTCACTCTATGGAAATTTTAACTCCTGCATTTTACATCAATGTGAAACACTTAATAAATTCTTCCAAGAAGACTGAGATGATACGTGTTTTACAAGAATCCACAAACCTATCTCACATTGATTTTTAGTGATATTGATGCAAGAAAAAGGCTGTTTTAACTAAGTCACGTTGCTAAGAAGCCTTCATAAATATATCCAAAAGCTAAGTAAAATAAATCACATACTAAACACTGTCCAACGCTGCTGAACATTTTATGCTGCTTTAGTACGTATAAGATTGGAGAAAAGACACTGATGCAGAAATAAGCATAAGAAAATGTAACAATTTACTTGGTCTAAAATAACCTGCAAAGTCTATGTGCAAGTTCTGGCCACACAACACACAAATGGAGAAATGGTGCAAACAGCCAACCCTTTCAAAATGTAAGTAAGTGATCACAGCCAACTCCTTCCCTAAGCTTCTGTTTGTGGATGCAATAACTGCATCTGCATTGGGTATTTTTTAAAGGCCTTGAACAATGTATTAATTTCTACTCCTGCTGTTAACCCCATTGGGTGTTTGAACTCCCAGTTAAAATGGAAAACAAAATGGAGGGTGTCCATACCTGCTTAACAGCCTGACAGAGGAGCTCTGAAAAGTCTTTTGTTACTCCGTGTCTTTCACAGACCTCTTACACAAGATAAAGCCTTCTTCATGTTACATACGCCTGCCTGCTGTTTCTCCGTGGGTCTGAACGCTTGAAGACAGGAAGAATCATGAACATGGTTTTCTACGTAGGCCATATCAAGCTAGAAAACAACCCATAGATCTAATGATGCTAGCCTGTATATAGTGAAAAAGAAGCAGGTAGGGGACAGGCAGACATCCCGTTTACCTTTTGATTGTGAGATGCACGACTCACGACAAAGATTTCTACCCTGACACAAGAATAGATCAAACCAGTCAGAAGAGCCCACTCAACAGCAACGAAAAGCCCTGCCGCAGGCTGGTGGGTAAGCTCCCCTGGCAGCCAACCCTCTCTCTGGTTTGTTGTCAAAGATGATTATTCCCACTAAGGGCTCAAAACCCAACTGCATTCATGCTGACATCAACCAAAACAAGGATCAATCAGTGGAGCTAGACTCAATTAAAACTTTAGTAAGCTAAGGTTTGACCACAAACCTTTAGGTCTGAAATGCAGCAGTCATGCAAACAAGTACAGGTTAAAAACAACAGCTCTGAGTTTAGCTTGGATTGTCTCATTTATCAACATCACGAGAGACCTGTTTCAAATGTGGAACAGAGATGGATGTTATCAAGGAAAATGGAGATAGTCACTATCTGTTGGAAGGACGGTGAGAGAGGCAGGTAAGTATCGCTTGCTGAAGACAAAGATTAGATGAGGGTGAGGTACAGGGAAAATTATCTCAAAAAATGTATATTTATTTCTGGATTCCTTTTCATCGTGTTAACTGGCCCCATTCTTTTCCTTTTGTTCAATGACTGGCATTAGTATATTGTGGCAGCAGTTTCAGATTTGTTGCAAAGTGACTGGATATGCTTCAGGATAATTTTCTTTCAAAGCATTAAATCATGTATTGACTTCTTGTTTGGGATGATCTTCCTTGAACCAGATTAGACAGAAGAGACGGCTTCTTCGATCTTGCTCACTGTTTTGGAATATTTAGATTTGCACACAAGAAGGGAACTAAAGATACTGTTGGTGGTTAATACAGTTATCATTATGTCTCCAAATATATCATGCCACTCTTATCTGGTATCTTACCTAAGCATTCAATCCGAGATTGTAGGATCACTGATAGCATCAAGGTAAAATAGTGTATGTTTCCTACTTGGCATTAACTCACCATCTTCTATACATTGGTCATATAATCTTGCCCACTGCCTTCAACATGTGTTTTGACTAGGGGAAGGAGGATATTCTTGTATGTCATTTACCTCATTTTGCACTATCACATTTAATGGTTGACTGATTCTATTACATGAATCTCTGGGTGTTAAAATGAAGAAAAGAAAATTTATGCTTGGAAATTTTCTTTCTTTGTGAAACAGTCTATCCACCATAGTAATGAACTGCTTGCTCAGTACAGTCATGAGAACTGTCACTCAAGATTTTATGTTGCTAAAAATAAAAGAAACAGTTATAACTTTTTCCTCAAAGTATGCTTAACTTGATTTAAGTAGACCTACTTCACCAAGTCTGTTGCTGCTGTGTTTCCTAGAGCATGTGTGGGATTGCAGACTTAAGGGAATTCTCCCATTCCCTGTGACTTAACAGACTTGGTTTTGCCCTCACACTGGCCAAGTACCCACTACAATAAAGTCTCCTGAGCCGTGACTTAAAGAAAGCTCTTTTTCAGGAAAATCCAATACATCATCTGAATCTCTGGTTGTACCTCTCCATTAGAAAAAAATAAGTTTCCATGGAATTCACCTGACATTTACAAGGATTTACAACAGCACTTGTAATCCAGCAACAGAGGAAATGAAAAGCCACCGACAGCGGCAACAACCCAATGGATACCAAAGCTCAATGTGTACATCAGAACAAACCGTGAAGAACAGCTCACTCCAACGCTGCTGTTAACAGAACATACTTCTGTCTTCTCTAAAGTAAAAGAAAAAGGGTCTTGGCGATTCATCCAGCACCAAAATAATGACAAACTGTACGATCAAAGAAGCAGGTATTATTGTTAGGCACCCTGGGCGGCACCCCCAGGGACACCATACATATACATAACATGACTACTTGCATCTCTTTCAGAGAGCAGTGATAGAGCACAATCTAGAAAAGACATGTCACTAACTGTAACAAAATATATTGCAGACTCTAATTCAGAAAAAAAACCCCACATTTTGGTTCTAATACTCCATTTTATGAATAACACCAGAAAAATACAGCAGCAGATGGAAACTGTTTATTCTTGGAAAAAAATGAAAAGTTTTATAAGTTTGGGGCATTTTCTCATAGCTCTCAACTACCAAGAATCTTCACAGAATTTTGCTGGCAATAACCAGTAGGTAGGGACAACTCTTTTTTTTTTTTTTTTTTGGTAAGTCGGAAAGGAGATGAACTATGAAGAATCACATGGACTATCCTCCCCATGGGCTAGCCAGCGCAGTGCTACATTAGCCACGTTAACTAGTGTTGCATACTAAACTCCGCAACATAAAAACTGTCTGATCTGATGCATTAAGAAAGTCCCAAACATACTGAGTATACTCTAGATATGTCTATAACGTCTTTGCAAGTTGTGCCAAGGAACAAGACCTGATCCCAGGTTCAGCTGCTACTGACTGCCTTGTCACCCATGCTTTTTACCCCTCCAGTGACTGGTGCCCGCTAAAGGGAATGAACCGTGCAAGAACTGCATATTAGTGGAGGGCACCCTGTTGCAATAGCTGTTCTACCACACCTTCAGTTACCCAAGTCTCTCTAACATACTCCTAAATAGTCTCTCCTATGTGCAACTCTTGATTACACCAAGCGATTCCGTGCCAGGGGCCACAGCCAACGTATGCTGGTGATCACTGTGTAATACCTCTTATGAAACCACGCTTTCCACCCACTATTGCTACTGCTGTCATGAAGCCTGCTCCTCATGCCTCTGTCCAGAAAGTAAAAAGATCTGACCCAGTCATCTGGGTGAGATATTTCCATGTGGATAGATCATCATGCACAGGAAAGCAGCGCTGCAGGAAATGGCACAAACACATAGAGTGAACATTTGCCAGCAAGTCATGCCTCTGACATCCATTTTGTGCAGGGGAGTAGGCATCACAGCCACTACCTGTAACAATGCCATATAAGACCAATAAACTGCTACTTTTCCCCATCATCTTCTTATTTCTGAAAATTCAAAGTAAAGGTTTTGTAACTGGTGTGCAAGAGGCCATTTTGAAAGTGATGCTAGGCCATGGAGTACTTTTTACTACCTGTGCTCCTGACACCATCACTGCTGTTACTATATGTGCTGCTGCTGGCCACCAACAAGCTAAGCTTGACATCGTTGGTTAATCTTCAGAAGTATTCTCTAGCTGATGCAGAGTTGTCAATGAGCAGAGAATAGCACCTGCCAGCTAAAGAGACTGGTATGACTTGTGTGTACAGTAAACAGTGCCAAAACCTCTCCTCAAACCTTCACAACAACCTATCTACCTCCTCTTTTCCTTTCATCCCTGTCCTTGGGCAAGAACAACCAAAGACACCCATCAGAGGCACCTGCTGTCTCACTGTGGAGAACTGAGATTTTCAGGCACATTTGCAGGCATGAAAAGCAATGGTATTAGCCTTGGGATGATCCAAAATCCTCTCCTTTTTTCACAGCTAACAAGGCAAAGACCAAGGCCAGAATTCGGGTTTCCTGGGTCTTGCATGGAGCCATGGTTCCAGAAACAGCAGTCACATACTGTCAAGTGACTGAATGTGGCTTCCCAGACGAACATGCGATGCTCATTGCTTTAGTTCATGATGCTTGCTTTAGTACATATGACAACCTCCATCAGAGTGATAAATGGTATTATTACCCTTCTTGTATGGCATTGTCTTGGTTTCAGCTGGGTTAGAGTTACTTTTCTTCCTAGTAGCTGGCATAGTGCTGTGTTTTGGATTTAGTATGAGAAGAATGCTGATAACACACTGATGTTTTAGTTGTTGCTAAGTAATGCTTAGACTAGTCAAGGACTTTCTTTTTCAGCTTCCCATGCTCTGCCAGCTGCACAAGAAGTTGGGAGGGGGCACAGCCCAAGATAGTTGATCCAAATTGACCAAAGGGCTATTCCATACCATATGGCGTCATGCTCAGTATATAAACCGAGGGGAGTTAGCCGGGGGGCAGCGATCGCTGCTCGGGGACTGGCTGGGTGTCGGTCGGCGGGTGGTGAGCGGTTGCATCACTTGTTTTCTTTTCCCTGGGTTTTGTTTGTCTCTCTCGTTCTCCTTTTCATTACAATTATTATTATTATTATTATTATCATTATTATTATTACTATTATTATTATTATTATTTTATTTCAATTATTAAACTGTTCTTATCTCAACCCGTGGGTTTTCTTACTCTTGCCCTTCTGATTCTCTCCGCCATCCCACCGGGGAGGGGGAGGGCGAGCGAGCGGCTGCGTGGTGCTTAGTTGCCGACTGGGGCTAAACCACGACAGGCATTTTTAAAACTTTAAAAATTTGAACACCTTTGTTCCACGCCTTCTTTGCAGACACCAGCAGCAACCAAATGGGTGACCTCTCCGTATACCCTGGTGAGAAGCCCTGAGAATGATCAGGTCTTCTTCTGGCCATACATTATTACTGTGCAAGCATCCAATGCAGGAAGATGAATAATGACAGAACTACCTTATATTTTTATCTTTTATAACCCACCTCCAGGGTGTGCTATGTATTTGGTGGGGGAGATTCACAGAGCACTTGGCACTGACAGTGTCCACACTTGGAGAGCACAGACCTTAGAGCATAAACTGTAATATTTCCTGTCACCCATTTTCTTCCCCAAGTGAATAAATTCATTTGTCCTGCACTGAAACTGGGAGAAAACAGAAATGTGCAAACACTAAAGGGAACTAATCAGCCTGACACTGTGGATGCATCCTTTGGCAAACATAATTATAATGACAGTAATAACAATTTCCTTTGGCTGGTTCTGCCACATACACCCTGTTGACTTTGGGAAAGATGAAAATCCAGAGGTTGTCTTTAATGCAGACATGGATGGAAATCATAAATATTTTGTTATCAGAAGCATTATTATTAATTACAGTAACAGCTGGAATTTCAGACAAGTTTTGTTATGTTTGTTAGCAAGAATCCAAATAATGAAACACAGTGGCTAAGTAATTTTCACATAAGACATTCAGAAAAACATTACAAGTTGTGGATGCCACCTTCAGTACTTTCTCAGGTCTTTCAGTCTAGAACAGCATGCAATAGCACCTCCCTGCCCTCTGTGAGGAGGAACAGGTATGTTTCCAGGGCAGCTGCCAATTTCTTCAGAATAGTTTTACAATTAGCTCTTGTTTTGAATAGATGAAAAACTCTCTTGAAGGGAGAGAAGTGAGGAAGAGCTGTAAGAGCTCCATAGGAAGAATTAGACATGTTTATGGACACAACACTGACCTACGGCGTTGCACTTGAAGCACAAGCAGTTGTGAGGAGCACTCCTGTGCTGCACAGGAGGCAGGGGAAGCACTGAGGATAACCCCTCCAGCTGTGCTCAACAAGCTAAATGAGAGAAAAAAAAATCACAGTTTGACCATCCATTATCTTCTGCTTGAAAGTCTCTCTACAGCATAGCTTCAGGGAGGACCTCTTCCTCTAGCTCTAACAACGTCTGAAATAGGTGACTTGACTTCTCTTTTTTTAAAGAGTCTTTTCTCTGTGATGTGGTCACTCAAAGGGCGCGAGTCAGTGAAGAGGAGCCACCACAGGCTCCCTCCAGCTTTCCTGGCTTCACGCTCCCCTAAAGCCTGCGTGGGCATCAGCTGTCACTAATGCTTCAGCAGGGAAGCACCAAGGAGGCAAATCTTCCCAAGAAGCAATTGCAGGGATGAGACACAGATGGGAATCAGACAGTTGCAATATTGAAAGAAACTGATCATCTAACACCAAAACCAAGCCTGGGGTTTCCCTCAGAAAGCTCTGTAGGAGAAAGATCTGATTTAAGCAGCCTGAAACTCCGGCCAGAAGATCTACACAGAAGATTTCGGTTTCTGAAATCCTAGAAGTGTCTGGGCGCTAGAGTTCTCCGTCCCACAGAGACCTCTTCTGACATATGACAGAGAGCCAGGAACAACTGCTGCCATGCACAACCACACTGTTCAATTTGTTGATACAAACTGGAAAGTATTATCTCTAGATACTCTTGGTTTAGGTAACTAGCACACACTATCAAGTCTTCTGTCTCTTGGCACAGCCATAAAGACCATGGCTAGTAAAAAAACACAGTGCCACTGTCTTGCAGCAGCACCAACACATCTCAGCTCACATCCATACAGCTCCGTCCACTACAGCATGTCCTGCATCTGGCCTGCCTACAGGGAGAAGCACCCGACTGATGCGAACCCCAAACCATGCCACAGTCGCACTGCCTGGTGGGACACATGCATTAAAACGCATGGACTAATCACACGCATTCATTAGGCCTCTGACGTGAGGTTTTGCTTCCCAGTATAAGCAGTTAAAAAAACAGGCACACTTTACTTTTAAGCTCATTTCACTGAAACTAGTATCTTAAATTTTACACAGTGCAGTTTCAGGCCCAAACATGGAACGGAAATTGCTTTGGTGGTACTGATGGATCATCTCCTGGTATCAATGATGAGAGGACATACCTGCTCACTCTCTTTGACCGCCTCACTGCATTCACTACTGTTAAATCAGAAGGTCCTACTGCTTCAGCTTGGAGGGGCTGCAGGGACTGAAAGTAACCCAGCTAAAACGCTCTAGTCCTTCCAAGAAGGGTGCACCAATGTATAGCAGTGCATCGAACTGCTCTTTCACTACAAATCCCTTACCTGAGCATTTTAAATTCTATGTACCTCAACACTGACGTATTGGTATAAAAATGTGGCCTTCTTGGCACCTTAAATCAAGTAGAAGGCCAGATTTTCAAATTTCTCTTTTCCTCTGTCATCTCAAATTTTCTCTGTACAAATATGGTTTTTACCCTGTCTTTCTTCTACTTCACTCAGTTTCAGGCATGACTTCTTTAAAACACCTGCTTTCACTAAGTAATTTCCTAGAGTCAGCGAAGTTATTTACCCTACCATTCTTTATCTATTCAGTTTGTACTTGTTTTATTGCTGATGTACTAGTTTTGTTACAATTTACGTTGCTACCTGTCTACATAACAGAAAAATACAAAATCACTGTTGCTGGAAATGGCGTGTGTGCCCCATGTGAAAACTTCATGCTGTTACTCTTAATTAAGACAGGTCAGAGTAATTAGCAAGTAAAAATAAGCCCTGGTACTGAAGAGTAAAACCAAAGCTAATACAGATCTGCTCTTACAGAGTAATCTCTAAGAACGTAAAAAAAAATCCTGATCATTATTTCGCTAATATTGTGTCATTACAGATGAATGGTATATGACAAAGGAGATTAAGATCTCCTGAAAATACTAGGTTTTCATGCTAGTGCTATCTAAAACCTTGCTCCTTGAAGGTAAGTGAAATTTTTACTTAGATAAGTAAAGGAGAAGGTAAGTAAAAATTTTTATAGTAGTAAGTAACACTCTCTCAGCTGAAAACATCCTATATTGTGTGTGCTACTCTAAGAAGGATCAATGAGGAGATGAAAGATGCTCTTTTCTTAGGGTGAGTTTTCTTCACTCTTTATGAAGGAACTCTTTCCCTTCTGAAAATATCCAGTCTGGAAAAAAAAATCCAGCAGTTCAAGTCTTACAAAAACCAGATGAGTTCTGAGAAACTCCTTGTTCTCCAGACACCGGCTCTCGTTTTGACTCCATCAGTGAGCCAGCAGAGCTGCTGCCTCCTTCACGGGGGGGCAACAGATACCACTCTGACTTCACCTGTGCTTTTTTAATGTAGTGTGTTTTTCAAAGCCTCTGCCTCCTTCCTCCACAACAGCACTGACCCAGTCTAAGGCTACCCTGACACAGCTAATCTCCAGTCATCTGCTAATTACACTCAAAGCCATTGCCAAGCAACGCTCCTCTTTCAGAGACTTTGGAACATGAGATCTCTGCAAAGCAACAAGCGCTGGGACAATACTTCAATAAAGCATTTAACAAAACAAAACCATGCGAGATGCAGCCTGCCCCACTACTACTGCCAACAGCAGTTCAAAACTAGGGAGAGAAGGTGTCCTGCAGTTCAAGAATGAGTTACTCCAAGTGCTTTCAGCGACAGCAAACTCCTGCTGAAAGGGCATTTCTCGTAGGCTGTATCTTTGACTAAAATAAACTTTGCAGTGGCAGAATGTGAACTTTCCCATGCTGTATCCATTTAGGGTGGATTTAGGGTCCAAAGCCTGTTGGAAACAAGTGGGACCATAGCCCTGCACCACCATCTCTGCATACTTTTTAAGGGACTTGAGAGTAAGATAAACTCCTTTGGAAACAAATTAATACATACTTAACAAGCTATACAAAATGCAATGCTGGTCTCATAAACACTGAGGACTCTTCATTATACAACACCTAGTGTCCTTGTTCACAATGCTGATCTAGCGCACAGTGAAAAAATGAAAAGTGGAGACTGAACTGTCTCCCATGGGCGTGAGTCCTCGTAGACCAGGCTTGCCCTTTGGAGCAGCAATCCTACTCATGTGAAACTTCAGGAACATCGTGTCATGAGCAACACAGATGACATGAATAATTTCTTTCTTTTCTACACAGGCAACAAATTATGGCATCTAGGTTGTTGAGGGCAAATATGCCTCTAAACCAATCCTGAATAAACTTCAGCTATTTCCCCATGGCAACCCTAAAAACCCAAACAGTTCACTCACTGGCAAATACCAAGTTACTTCAACACAAAAAGTTCGAGAATATTTCTCTGCTCTTTTTTTATTAAACTCTTTTTCCATGCTTTCAGCATGCAACTCTTTGTACGGTATCTGAACATTAGACTTACCTTTTGCTGGAAGGCAATCTAGGTAACTCAACTTGCTTATCCCAAAAGGGTCACCCTGGTCAGACTTAAAAAGATTCACTGGTATTGAAACACAGCTCGCATGGAATTCGTAACTTGCACAGCTATTAGGGTTGCTGTGTCTCAGTTTAGTTTTAGTAAGCAAGTAAAACAGCATGGTGCACTGAAGCCTGAAGCTGACAAAGATATCTGAATAGTCTTATCTGAATATTCCTGCTTTTTTTGCATATAGTGACCTGTTACAATTCTGTGAGGTTTTTTTCTTTCCATCCTTCTCTATTTTTTTTTGTCATAACCAGTAT
The DNA here is from genome assembly GCA_013401315.1 of Balaeniceps rex. Classification (NCBI taxonomy): domain Eukaryota; kingdom Metazoa; phylum Chordata; class Aves; order Pelecaniformes; family Balaenicipitidae; genus Balaeniceps; species Balaeniceps rex. Next base: position 44,522 of record VYZW01000788.1, on the reverse strand, counting down.
TACAAATGGGAAATTCCAATACTGTCCTGTTTTTCTCTTACATTAATGGTACACGCTAAATGATTTTCACTGAATTCTGTTTGATGAGTTTTGCAGACCTGGGTCTAAATCTTCTTGGGCAGTGGGTTGGTTTTTGTAATGCAGCAGCTTGGAAGCAACAGTATAATGGGACAAATAAATGACCAGTGAGGCGACTCCCCTGAGTCTTACTGGTCATGTATGAATTCCAAGGAGACTTTTTAAGTTTTGTGTACTTCACAGGTACACTTCATATGTAATTCATTCCTTTGCCCTGACCTTGCCTTTTTTTAACTCTACTTTGTACTACTGGAAGTTACTGACAAAAATTTACTTTGCAATTGTTTAAATCTTCTACTGCGTATTTTTGGTCAGTAATCCACAATTTAGAAATAAGAGAACAAAAATCAGGAAAAAAAGCCCCTTATATCTTTCACGACAGTAGCTTGACAATTGCAGGGAAAAGAGCCAAGAGGCAAGCTCCACTGTATTGCATTCCCATAAAGCTCAGGGTTCCTCAAAAAGTCTCTCCTGCCAGACTTCTTTCACAGATCCCGGACAGATGAGAGATCTAGATACAGCAATTTAATATGCTACTGCCTACAGCAGCGCAGTACTGACCTTTAAACCTGAATGGCTTTGGCTGACTGTAACTGCACTCCCATTTCAGGGCAAAGTAAAAACATTTGCCTACACCTTGAGAGTGTCTCCATCCAGCAGAACAAAGAAGCAGTTGCAACAAGAGCACATCGATGGCCATGCTATACAAAAAATTCTAAAAATATCAACAAGAATATTTAAGAAGAAAATTCGTTTCCATTGTGACAGCAGATATATTTTATCACTCTTTTGGCAAGCCCCTCTATTGCCAAGGTAACAAACTAGCATGCTCAAGAACTCATTGTATCTTTGAACATGAAAATAAGCATGCAAACGAGAATGTTTGCAGTGAGCCGAGTTTGACAAATTAATTATAATACAGTACAGCCTCGAGTCTGGACCTTTGGTGTCTAAACAAGTTTAAATGGATAGGAGAGCATGAAGCAAAGTTGCAATTTCTGTCCCTAAACATTTATTCCTGAATCTGCTGCAGTATTTCTTCCAGACCCTTGCATCGCCGCCAATTTACATCATAACTGAGGGTGCTATTTTTCTTCTGCATTCAAGAGTGTGACACTTGAGCTAGCCAAGAGTAAATGCTGCTTCTGGTACCAATTAGTACAGACTGCCATACAGTAGCAATGTCACCATGAATCAATCTTCTCCCAGCATTCTCACCCTCCCTCAGCCTACAAGTCAAGATGTCCAAACACTGAGTAAAAATGCCACAAATGTTCTCAGAAGCAAACACCTGAAATGAAATATTGACTATGCATAAAACATTCTTATTTCTATTTAAAATAAATCTCAGCAGAGATGAATTGTGTAACCTGCATGTTCACTAAAAAGGAATCTACAAAAACAAAATTTCACAAGCAATTCCTTTTATTCATTTACAGATGTCAGAACTGTTAAAATAATTCAAAGAAAAAAAGGGCACAAAAAGTGATCACAGACATTAATTTAGAAGATTTGCTGAATAAATTATATATTCATCCAACTCTAGTTTTATTGTGAACTTATGACATTTTATAAACTGAACAAAAATGAATACAATGCTTTTATATATATATATAAAATGCTTTCATAGATATATAAATATCTATATTTTAAAAGTACTATAAATAGTACACATTGCTATCTATTCCTTTACTTAAGGCCCAGAAAAGAGCAGAGGTGGAAGAAAAGAGTGAGGTGGAAACAGTCAGGTGGAAACTTGGTGTCCAATTTTCTCAAAATTAGGTCATCAGTACAAATCCTATTCTGCTTTTTTGAGGTGCAAAGTTGCAACTGCCCCTAAGGTTTTTTATGACTCTCTCATATACCTTGTCTCATTCCTAGCAGCTACTGCATTTGGTACTAATTGGCAATCTTGCCGACACTGACGCAGATGCAGCAAAGACTGAGTGAGCCAAAGAGAAGGATCTCCAGTGCCAGAAAGCAGAAGACTTCACAGCCTTGCCTCAGACCAAGGCACCATAAGCAAATGCACTTCCACACCAGACCGTAGTGGGAACCTTTCTGAATCCCTAAAGCTGTCCCACCATCACCTTTCACAATAACTAAGTTCATATAAAAATCCTAAATGAAGAAATGCTTGTGGTTTTTTTTAATGAGAAATTCTTACTTAATGAATTCTTTAACTGAGATTGGATTACTAAATATAGTCCCACAGTCTAAGACGACTGTGGGAAATTCTATTATATCCTATTAAGAAAAATTCTATTAAGAAAAACTCAGAGATGTGTTAAACTCTGCAGAGTGCCAGCACACAGACTATTCATTACTTAAGTACACGGCTTAAAAGTTGAAGCATAGGCTAAGTATGACCCCAGATATTAGACAGCCCTTCAAGCGGCCTTCAGGGTAAACATAATCCCCCAATTTAAGGCGGCACATGTTAGAGGGTATTTATTTAGTTTCTAGTACAAGCAGGTATTTTTCTATATCGACTAAAATGCTTGTGATTCTAAGGAATCTAAAGCCTTTGGTAGCCTATTGCTATATTCACATTAACATCACCATGCAGTGATATAAAAGAGACCAATTAATGGGGTGTTGCATTAATTCGGTAGGAGTGTTGCACCCGCTCCCACCAAAACCCAGCCGTTCAGCCTGTTAATGCCATTGCTTGTATATAAAAATGGACAAACAGGCAGAGGCTAAGAGGATTAACGGAAAAGCTTCTGTAATACAGCAAAAGGTTTTCTGTATTTTGTAAACATCTTTCAAATGGAAAGTGCAATGCAGCATTCTCAGTGCCAGATCACTACTCAATTACTTCATATTGTAGACTTACCAATCCCTTAATTGCACCTGCAGGCAGAATTCATTTTGGCTGACTGCATTTTTTCTAAAGCTAGTTTCACATTTGTACTGTTTAGCACAATGAATTGCATCCTAGTAAGATGTAAAACTGCCTAGAGTAAGCAAAAGAACGTTTATCCATTAAGCATTCATACCGAGTGTATTACATTACAGTTAATCACACCAATGCTTCAAAAATCAGACAGTCTGTATTTCCAGAGGAATTTAGTCTCCCTTAATGCCTCTTAATATGGTACGCAGGGTAACAGAGACTCTTAACACAAGCCAACAGTAGGGGTTCCCTGGTCTGACCACATAACTGGTTCAAACGCACCAGCTCTAAGTGCAATTTAAAATACGGTATTAATGGAGCAAGAAACAGAAGGTTACAAATGTGCGCACACAGTATATCCAAATGAACAGACAAAGAGAAAGAAGGATCATGAGGATAAGCCGGTTTAATGAATAATGCTTGCTTGGGATGAGACTACAGCAATAATACCACAAAGGGGGGATTCAAGTTAAATACATTTAAAGTGACTCAATTCAACACTATTTTTGGACATTTTTCAACTACAATGTTCGCTATGACATCAGGCACAAAGTCTGATATTACTCCCTTGAAATCAATAGCAAAATTGACTTCATCAACCCCAAGAGGAAGAGGTGGGAGTCTATATTATGATTCTTTTTCACTCTACCCCTCATATCGTAGAAAAACTAAATGAGCATAGAAACTACGAGTTTTGCTCGCATGACGTATGTACAGAATTCTACTCTTTGTGCCCAAATTTACTGCATAAATTCAGATTTTATAGATGTTTCCTACATACCAATCTGTGATGGATTTCAAATTCTGGAGAACCAAATGCAAACCGTAGCACCCAGTGCTGTCTATCCTGAGAAGGCATTTGTGGAGCTCCATGGAGCCCAGGCTGTGGGCCCCCCAGCTTTCGGTACGACTCCCCCATTCTTCCACCAGGTTTCCTGTGTCTGTGGCATGGGGTGCCAAAGACAATGAGGTAAGGCTCAGCAACACTGCTTGCAGGGCTGTTATTGCTGTGCCTCAAAAAAGTTGGCCCCATCGATACCATCTCTTTACACTGAAGAGTGAACATGAACCTTCTCCACGGACACCTGATGGGAGAGGAGAGCCCTGACTCCTGTCATGCTCCTGTCATTCAACATGCAGGAATACAACTTAGGGAAGCTACAGGAGTGAAATCAATGAAGAGTGGGAAAATACATTCCTTTTGCCCTCTCCCTCTCTCTTCTAGAAAGAAAATGGTTTCAGCCTGGCTGCTGGTGGGAAATGGGGAGGATGCACTTGTGCATGTGCATTTTGGGGTTTTTTTGTTTGTTTGTTTTTCTTAAAGAGTTTTGGTGTATTTTTTTCCTCACAGGAACATCTTGCTTTACTGTTCTGGGGTTGAGCAAGCATCTCCCTGTTCAGGTCCTTAATAGTCCCAGCATGCATGGCTACATTTGGGCAGAACAGCAGGTGGGGCACCATGTCCGTACACATCCATTACTGGATATGAAGACAGACATGGGGTTAAATGTGAGCCCACTGCTGTCCCTGCCACACGCCAGCAGCAGAGGTGGCCGTGCAACCAGACGTATGGCCAACAAACTCCCAGACCTTTATAGCTGACTCAAGTCCTCTGAGCTTTCTGTCATCCAGATGCAACTCTGGACCTGCTTCAGACAGAAATAACCGAAGTTCAAGACAAATATTCCACCTTTGTGAGGCAAACTAAAATACGAGGCTTAGCTTTCTGTCCAGATTTGCCCAAGCAGAGCAGGAGAAAGTGCTGTTTATCATGTGCAGAGGCAGAGAACTGTAAAAGCTACAGAAAAACCTCTCTATATGTTGTGTCAATGTAGTAAACAGAGCAGGGGCATCTACGAGAGTGCTGTTCAGTTATTCCACCAGCCGAAGTGTGCAGTACGCAGCTGGTATTGCTGTCACTCACAGTAACTGTATTCTGGTTACAAACAGCTGAACATTTCTTTTAAAAGTAAACCAGACACCATTTAGTGGAAGCTGGACCGACTCCAGATGATAACACATTACAACGGGTATAATCTGTGTATGACAGGCTATAAACCCAATACAGTAACCCTTTCAATAATCTTAGCATGATTTTAATGATTACCCCAGTCTAATATAATGAATAAGGAGAACACACCCAAATATCTCAAAAAAATCCTGACACTTAAATCAGCTAGTGTTCATTGTCTAAAGAAATCGGCAAGGCTGTGACTCTTGCCTAAACTAACAGCTGTGAATGAACCACCAGAGGAAGAAAGCAAACTAATCTTAAAAAACTTTGCTAGAATACATATAACCGTAGCTATTTTTAAGAATCCCTAAGTAAAAAAAAAAAAAGTACACATCCAAGTTTTTCAGAAGCACATCTTCTAAAATACTGTTTTATAGTTACGGTTTCAAGAATACCCATCAATGCTCAAAGGCTTCTTTTTTGGGGCATTACTATTATTCTTAATCAACCCTCCGTAGATAAGGAAAACCAGAAAACAATTCAAAGCAATCTTTGCAAGTCCTTCTGTACTAGTACTAACAAAAGTTAGTACTAGCTCAAGAAAACCACAATTGATAACATTAACATTCACTGGGAAACTGCACAACAGACAATTGGTACAAAGCATATGTAACTCCTGGCTGCTCTGTACCCCTAAAAAAACTAATAGTGAATAAAACCACTGTCTTGGATGAGGGAGGGAGTTAGATAGTGTGGGAAAATAAATATGTAGTTGGACATCAAAACAGTCAAGCTGGTTAAAACTTTAATCTTGAAAACTTTAATTTTAACCTTACTGTCATTGATTAAACACTCCAAGAGTCTAAAAAAACTTCACAAAAGAGCACCGTTTGCTTGCAAATAAAATATTTGGAAAATACCATGAAATGACAATTTAAAAAAGCCTTTTCTATCATAGTAGTAAACTGAATAACCACAAACACAGTTCTGCCTATAAGTCAGCTCAAGTTTTAGCTTTCAGTTCCTTACAGTTAAGTATAGAAGGCACAGTGTTTAAAAGGACGCTATCAACCATTTTAGTCTTCAAGGGAAGAAATGTTTTCACACATTATTCAAGAGTAAAACCAATAAAAGTACATGCCAGAAGGTAAAAATTTATCCAAACATATTTATTACTCAAGACCAACAAGATTAGCCACAGATATAAAGCAGCTGCATGAACGCGTTCTTGCTGCTTGAGCACAGGAGTCCATCCACCCTTGGGTGAGAAAGCTGGCCAGAAAAGCCACACACAGGCCACGCAGGTACCCCTCCTGGGCCTGGACCAAATAACGTACAGTTTTGACAGAAGAATTCTGCAAATATAAAATGGATTCCCTCCACTTTTTTTTTCAAAGAAAAAGGTAAATCTTGCCTCTTCAGAATTCAAAAATCTCCAGAAGCATGAGCACCCCCATTGCAAAAAGCACAAGTTACCATAAAAAAGGAGAGCCGTGCACAAAATACTGGAAGAGAAAAAGGCAGTCAAGTTTTAAATTGCAACTGCAATACTGGACAGTGTAGGGCGTTCATCATTTTACTTAACTTTCCAAATGACATTTTAACCCAAATGGCTAAATGGTTTTGGTACCACACAGAACATCAACACCAGGTGGTTGTCACAGAAAATGATACTGAGAACTGGCAATCTTACGACGACAGTTAACTAGTTAGTTAACTAAAAACTGTCTGACAGTACTTTGAATTAAAAGCAACTTGAATATATCATGCATGTTTTTGCCTATTTATCCTGAAAGGTACAAGACATTGCTTCAACTCAAGTTTTAAAAATTATTTTATCTGATCGGGCAGGCCTCAGAAAAGCAGCATTAAAGTACTCTTACTTTATCTACCTTTAGGTTAAAAGCCTGTCTGTCTTGCCAAAAGGGCAACTGTCATAATCTGCCTTAAATTCAAGCTTTCAAATGGTGTATATACACTGTCTTCCATGCCCTAAGCTTAATTTTACTTCTGATAAATGTCATAACTCAATAAAGAAGGCACAACAAAAATACAAACTGTAATTGTTATGTTTTTATGTTATGACTTCTAGCTAGCAAGAGGCAGATTTATGGAAAAGCCATCAAGTCTCTGTCTATGAAAGAACTTGTATTTTATTAAACCAGCAGACTGTTCCAAGCTTTTTCCAGGATAGGTGCTTTAAACCGAGATGCACAAAATGGGTTCCATCATGTGTAAACAAAATGCATTTTAGATACAAGAGTGGTTCTTCATACTCAAGCTTTTTCTTTGTGCTACCAAAACTTCAATTATCTTACGGCTTGTATTGATTTCTGCCAAAACAGATCAGGACAAAAATCCTTCCACTGAGTAGTAAGAACAATTTAAAGGCTGTCGCTTTGCCATTCAAAAAATGCTTGATTAACTAGGGACTTATGTAGGGAACCAGAAATTAGTCTGTAAGAGACTACTGGTACATGATAATCACCTAGACGAAAATCCCTCTGTGTGCAATGCAAGATAATTGAATCCAGGTCAACCCTCCCTCATGGAAGCTAGCTCAAACTGCTGTCCTTCTACTACTGTAAGAGCTTGCCACTGCCAGCTACAACAAAATAAATCCTCTGCCTACCATCTCCATGGCATGTTGTTAATGTATAAGATCCTTAAAGCAGGCTGCCAAACACTCCACCTGTAACTGAGCAATGGAAATATCACACCTCCTCTACGGCTGAAGCTCCTCGTGAGGTTCATTAAACCTTGACGATCCCACAACACAAAACCAAGAGCTCACATCTAGTAACAAAGCGCTCTCAAGTAAAACCAAGGTGGTGACTGTAATGCACCCAGGACAGTCACTGTGTATGGTCCTGAAGCGCTAGAAACAATATGGAAGACTGGAAAAAGCTCTTCTCAAATAGTGGCTATGAAAAAAACCAGTATGATACTAGGTAGTAAAAGCAAGCAATAATTTTGAAGTAAACTGTTGTCTTCACTACTTTCTAATCTATTACTAATAACAAGCTAAAATAAAATACACACCAAGTTATGGTAAAAGAGACAGAAGCTTCAAATCTGGCAGCTTGCAGGTATTGACTAATAAAGTAAGAGAAATACCAGCATTCTCCATGGACTCAGTCCCATTTGCCTGCCTTCAATAAGGTCCTAAATTATGTTTATAAAACAAAAGAAAATTTAATCCACTCCAGAGCAAAATGTTTTCTTGCAATGTTCTCCTAAGTGCTGAAAACCCTACAGCATGACTTTGCTTTTTTAACACCTTTTTTGGCTGTAGTTGGGGTATTCATGTGGGACAAGGTGTCCCAGCAGTTCAGCAATGTGCTTTTGTGAAACGCTCAGTAAGCCAACCAAACTGTGCTTGACTACACCGCAAATTACAGTGAGGAGAGATCCAGTATGTCTATCAAATAAGCATCCGGGTTACCAGCTAACAGCAAGACTGAAGGTGGACAATTAGTACAGGGTACACCTTGCATGACTGCTCAATACCGGAGAAAAGTAAAGATCGCAGCTGCAGAAGTCAGTTTTGGCCAGAGGGGATGTAGCAGCTCAATCTGCTGCATGAAGCTTACCATCTGAAAGCCAAAATCATAACTTTGAAAAAAGAACAGCAGAGGGTTGGGTTTTTTTTTGTGAGATTTAGAAGTATTTCTAAAAGAAATGAAATAGGAGAAAAATAGTATGTAAGTCCAGCTAACTTATGTCTGGCAGATGCAAACGCTGAGTATTATCTAAGAGCAAAATGACTGAAAGATACAGAAATGTCTTGATACAAAGCTGCAAAGTTATCAATCATATTTTGCATTCTAGGTCAAAACTGTATAGCTCAAATAGAAGTAAGCAGTTTTAGAAAAGTAATATATAAGTATTATTTCCAAATTAAATATTTTATTAATGATATTCCCCATTATTTAAAATCCAGTCAAGGTGCTACACACTATCTTACCCATGAAAAGGTATTCACTGGTTACAGAAGGTGCAAGAACACCCTGGTTTAACTAAGGCACAGTTCAAGTACATACAAAAGCTCAAGGACACTCTTCTACTTGCCTGAGGACCCACAGCACCCCTTGCTGAGGGAAAGGGCTGGCAGACAGTGAGCAGGGAGAGCAAAGCAATGCTCCCTGGAAAGCTCGTCTCAGCCGCCGGCTGCCCACCTCTCCTGAAGGCAGGAGACAAGCCCCTGCTGCCAACCGCTGGCAGGGCAGGGGGGAACACTTCACTTCCCTAACATCCAAGAAACAAAACCAAAATTATGCTTCTGGGCAAGTTTAAACAGAAGGCAAACAAATCCATTATATTTATTCAAATAAGTGTCAAAAGGTTAATGCTATTATCCAAGGAGCTCTGTCAACCTGAAATATTATCACATTTTACGATTGTCAAGGTTTTACATTGGGAAAAAAAAGTATTTCAAAAGCAACGTTTGGCATGCAGTGCAATACAAGTAATCCATTACACTTACCATGTCTGAAACAGATTTTGTTTGTGCTTAGAACAGGTGAGTGAATGAGACTACCTGGAGAGCTAGATCTCAAAAGGCAGGTAGGCGTAAGGGTTCATCCTACCTACTTAACCATCATTTTGACTGTGTGACCTATGAAGAACAGCTTCAGTGCTAAAGCGGCTGCATGTTATATTGTAATCACATGCATCTGTAACAAAATGATCAGCATCAATTTCCAACTTAAAAGTTATGTATATTAGTTTATTTTCCTACGGGATGAAAGAAATGCAGATGAAAAATTTATCATATTCCTTCTGGTCCTCTGTCTCAAACTGAACTGAACAGGTCAGAAGTTTACTGTATTTCATTACGTGTTCATATCATGGATGAGATCAGAACCAATTTTGATTTTTTCTCTAGAAAAGCCAAATGAATCCAACTTAAAACATTTTTGTAGATATCCTCTAACAGCTGATATATAAGAGAACCTGTCCAATAACATGCCAGTAGTGTTTCAAGAGAAGCATTTATCCAAGGATATTCAAATATAATAACATACTTATCATTTCCTTTAGCGATCCATTAAAAAGATTTGTTTTCCCAAAACACAATTTCTTCTCTAAATTAAGATAGCACTTGCTACATCGAAAAAGCAATTCTCGCACTCTCATGGGACACTCAGCAATTTATTAAAATGTCTGTATTGTCTCCTCATTGCATAAATATCTTCAAAATATTAAAAAAAACAGCAAATTGACCATATAATATCACATTTTTTCTTCAACCCCTTTGCAGGTTTTAACTGATATGTATGTAGAAGCATCTTCATATGGGGGTACAATGGCTCTCAGAAAGGATGCAGCCTAATACAAAAGTATTAAACTTACTGTTAACTTTGGAATATTGAAAGTTATTTTAAGTGCCCCAAATTCACATTTCAACAGGCATATTTTAAGCCAAATTCGGGAAATGAGTGAAAACAGGAAGCTGAGAACAGACCAAATGTATTTTCACCCTTGAATCCTGATACAGCCAGTAAATACAAAAAGTAATGTTCACCAGTTCTATAAAACTTCTGCAGTAACATGACAGCGGTATAAATTCATGCCAGAGTAAGTCTTTGAGTTTGTGTATTTGACAACGTGTACCTCCATTTAAATTTTTATTAATAAAGAGGTTGATTTTCATATATTACCGTATTATATTATTATGACCTAATAACTATTAGAATAATAATTATTATACATAATATATGTTATTAGTGTGTATGTTCTCATTATATTACCAGTAAGCAGACACTGTGAGAGACATTCCAGTTATATCATTATTTCCCATTTAGACAAGGGCTAAACTCTAGGAAAAACATACACGCATGAATATATATTAATTAATTTTCTTCTATTGAAAGAAACGTGGTCCCATCATATTTCTTTTTATTACTGCTTCCTCACCCTACTCCTCCACCCAGTCAGAGATGAGCCAAATTATATCACCAGTCAAGCTAGCAAACAGTAAGCATCATTGGTATATTTTCTCAATCCTGTAAGGTCTTGGAGTTGTTCACCCTGGAGAAGAGAAGGCTCTGGGGAGACCTTATTGCAGCCGTAGAAGAAGTTTTTCACAGTGAGGGTGGTGGGACACTGGTTGCCCAGAGAAGTTGTGGATGCCCAATCATTGGAAGTGTTCAAGGCCAGGTTGGACGGGGCTTTGAGCAGCCTGATCTAGTGAAAGATGTCCTTGCCCATGGCAGGGGGGTTGGACTAGATGATCTTTAAAGGTCCCTTCCAACCCAAAACATTCTGTGATTCTGTGAGTTTGAAAGCTGTGGAGTGGACAAAAGTAGAATTTCAGGAAGAAAACATACCAGCTCCTGTCATTTAGGGCAGATTTAAGTATTTAACTATTTGTGATTTCTATCACGCAAAAAAATGGGGAGGTTATTTCTGGTGCCTCACCTAAAGTCTGAGTATCAGCTGCTGCTGTCCAAGGGGAAGAGACGGTTGCTGGCAGAAGATCAATGCTGCCTGGTGGCAGCGGCTAGACAGCTACAGAACAGACAGACTCTCTTCCAGCTTCATCCACGCACAGGTACTTAACAGACCAACAGGATGCTTCAGTACCTAATTAAGACTATTTAATTCTGCTAAAAACTGACTTGTGTGGGTAGACTGGGCAGTTTATTTCATTTGCTTTTAAGCATCAGTAAGTAACACAACTGCTATCATACCTGTTAGCATACCTGTTAGCATACTGTCTCCAGCTAACCAAGCTTGCCTCCGAGCTGTGCCAGGGCAGAAGAGACCAACCAGTCCTACCGCTGAGGCTCAGCCTTTCCTCCTTCCAGCCCTGTGGCGAAGAAATGGATCTGGAATCTAACCCTGCTGCTACACTTTAGAAGCTGTTTTGTATCAGCTGTTAACGCCAGGTCTCTTTCCCTTTTGGAAAGAGAGGAACCATCCCACGAGGAACACGATGGGCTCAATAACCCCCATGCTGCACAGAAAGTTAACCAGGCAGGCAAGCTGGTGGACATGCATACCAAGACAACTTGATTTTTCTCTATCATCCCTGCTTGCTAGTTCTACTGTGAATTTAAATGAAAGCAGATGACATGTGGTGGTTAATTTTCCTAAGAAGGAAAAATGCACCAGCATTCCTTCATAAGAACATGACTTTTTAAAGCCTATGATGTGATTGCTGGTCAAACATAGTCTAGTAGAAAAAGGAATTACATCTTTGACTCTGTAAACTCAAGGTGTATCTTTAGCATTTCAAACATCAACGTTTTAAAAGACTCCTTTCTTTTGACAAATATTTTCAGAAAAAAAGAAAAAACATTATTTCAAATCTGATTGCCCTTGAGATATCAAGAGCTTGGCAATCTCCTTTCCCCTGGAAGTTCATGACTGTAAGTACTAATATAGGTAAAACAATATCAGAAAGCCTTAGAAAGAATGTAATACTGTCATTATATATACATACAAGAATACAGTTGATGTAAGTTCATCTTTGATAAAAACAAAATTAGAAGTGCCAGATACCCCTGCTACAGAAGTGTTGGTGTGAACTATGACTGCCTGAAAAGTTCTTTCAACAGAAAGACAACTGAAGAAAAATAGGCTGTAGAGAAGAGGGATTTTGAAAACCACCAAGGCACACTGGGATACTTGGTTTGAAGATACTCATGTAGTATGTTCTGGCATAAACTGAACTACTGCTTAAACTATATACAAACACACACAGAAATCACCTAATAACCCATTTTGGTCTATGGGCCCTCCTGAACATAAAGACAACTGTGCAAAGTGAACGCTTCTTCCCCCGTTTCTCCAAATCCCTCTAAAGAAATGTAGGCAGCCTGAAAATGCAAGGTGTAGGTGAGGTGTCCAGGAAGGAGACACCATTAGAAGTACAAGGCAAAAGAATTAATTAGCAGAAACAGCCCAAATGCAAATTTAAATTAAAAGCAAATTGTCAGTGGTGCATATTTAAGTTAAAAAATGTATAGGTATCTGGAATCAATATACCTCTGCTGAGACAAAGCTGACAAACTGGCAGTTATCAAAGAGCTCCAGGCTTAGCTGGAGGGGGCCAGAGTGATCTCCAGAGGGTCCCATCACAGCCCTGATCGGAATGGAGACGGACAAACACAGGTTAGTAGAAATGTATAAAACAGGCAAAAATTCATAGATCTGAAATTTCCATTTGTTGTCTTTTTGTTGCTTCTCTATTCATTTTGCTTACCATGCAAAAAGTATAAAAAACACTGAAACAAAATGAATGAGACTTTTCATTAGCCAGCCTAGACAGATCTTTTAAGGAAACAAAATGAATGGAGAAGAAACAACAGATCAGGGAGATGTGATACTACCAAGCAACTGGTTTAAAAAAATCCTGTTCAGCCCATATGGATTTTCCACCAGGACAATCCCAGGCCCACCTCTTCTTTGTACATATGAAATTTAAATGAGAATCAGGTATTTGACTGAACGTCGCTGAATCACTGCTATTTACAGCCCTTGGGGCTCTCAATAGCTGACTAAAATACAGAAACTAGTCCCGATATAGTAATGAGAGTGTAAGGAGAGATTCAGACTATCACTTTTTTCCCCATTCAAACTACTCTTGTACCGCTGTACTAATGCAAGCACACTGCAACAAACTCAATCCCCTGAAAACCCATTAACATCACGGCAAGTTTAAAGGCACTCAGAGCTGCTTTCCAAACAAGTCACAGAGACATCTCCAATTCATTTCAACACAATCAGTATCAGGCCAATATCCAGCGGCTGAAAATGCCTACTACCCTAGCATAAAAAATTGTTCCTATTCAGGAATCACAGGTATATGTTGAATTGGAAAATTTTGAGGCTTTTCCAAAGGTTCATCACCTTCTAAGACATCAAAACTACCCCAAAGGTTCCCAGATAAGGCATAGCTGTACCTCTTTTCAGGGAATGTCTCCCCTGAAGTATCATCAGGCTTTGCTGGCTCATGAACTTCGCAATTGCTAATATATGAAATGCAAAGAAAAGGTAATAGGCAACTGATGCTCAGGGAAGGCAAGAATGTTGATCTACAAACAGGAGTGGTATAAAGATCTTGACAAACTCCTTTTTGCTCCGTCCTGCTACCAGACCCAAACACACAAAGGGACCATGACAACTAACATACTCCTGAAACTATTAGCGATTTCTAATTCAGAATTATTTTCTGTATTTTTAATGCAAAGAGCAATTAAACAAGGCTATGCCTCTGTTCATTCTCTTTGTCAATAAATAAGGGGGAAAAGTTACTCTTTTATCAAGAACCATGTCATTTCCTCATCTAGAGTCTGATACAAGAACATTTCCTTGCCTTTTCTATTTTTTTAGCTCTTTTCTCTTAAACATTTAAGAAGCACAAGTTAATATTCATTTCATGCAATTTAGAACAGATGCTATTTCTGTTCTTCAGTTATCCAGATAATCTCTTAATTAAGTATCTGCATACAGCATCCTGAGAATAGGATTTATATTTTAATCACATATTCTTCTACTTTGTTATTTTGCTTTTACTTACTCTGGCATGTGGGAATATTTCACATGGCTATTAAAAAAACTGCATGGCTAAATTCTGTAATGCAGACTTTTGAAACCAACCAAAGAAATGACTTAAATATGAACAGTACTGATTCTCAAAAACAACGAAATGCAAAGCTGTCTTACAAGGTCACCATTTAAGTCACTGTGCTTGTATATTTTATATATATGTATTTATATATTACAGGTGAAACAAACCTAATTTCTCAACTATTTAAACAATAGTATTCTCACAGCCATAAGCAGAAACTAATTCCCAAATGTCACTCAGACAGCAAAAGCTTAAATGCTGAGCAGCAAACAACCCTCATACTCTGAGCCCTGCACTCCCACTCCTTATTCAAGAACTTTTAGAGAACATGCAAAAACCTGGTGGGTGAGGAAATCCTTTAGTTAAAAAGTTTCATGCACCTGCACAGCAAACTGAACCCTGAGATGATCTCTATTACACAAGCATTCTTCAAAATATATTTCTAGTATCATACCACTCCCTTTTTTCTCTACTAACTTTTTTCAACTAAACATTTTTTCAAGACATAATTACACATATATACATTAAAGAAAAATAACCTCAACATTTCCTGTTATGGATAGATTTATTTAGCCTTCATGTGGGAAAACAATTTAGAGCTCTAGTATCCATCCCTCAACGCGCTTCTCTAGAGTGAAACATTGAATCAACCTCCCCCAACACATTTTTATTGAAGAAAAGAGGGCTGCAGGATTAAGTTAAAGTTGCACTATCTGCATGCTTTTTAAGGCATCAGACATTAGCTAACCCTGTTATTTCCTAATGCACTGATTGATTTATTTGGTATGTTAAAAATGCCGGATCACCTTTACTCACCAGGGAGGATCCTATAGTAAACTGTGTAACTGTTTCATGGCATTGACCAATTTTTGACTGTGATTTTATGTTCAGCAGTTAGCTCTCTCACATTATAATCCATGAAGTAGCATATTTATTAAGCGGAAGAAGGAAAATGACATTCAACATGTTAAATTAAAAAAATAACCTTCCCCCTCAACAAATGAAGCTTTGTAATAAAATGCATACCGAACCTAGGTAAATATAATACAGGTTTATTGTATTAATCTCTAGAATAGTTCAGTATTTTATACGTACGTTTATTTTTTGTGCTTTGATTTATATTTTATATATTTATGATGTATAAATATTTAACGTTTGTATATTGATATTTACTGTTAATATATGTCTTATTATTAAATATTTAAATGTCATGTATAAAATATAACTAACTTTCAAAGCAAAGGAAAATTTGGATAAAACACTGATAAATCAGTAATGTATCTAAAATAAAAGATGCTATACTCCTCCTCAGTGGATTTTCTGGGTTTTGGTTTGTTTTGGGGTTTTTTTTCAGCTGAGAAAGCGATCGTTTAAGAGTTTCCCAGAATGTCCATGGAGATTCCAAGATGGAAAAGAATGATCACCCCCAACCAGCACGGTGCGCTCCCAGCAGGTCAGAGGCTGACAGCCGTGCTGAAAAACCTTGGCTGGTGTCATCCAGCGCCCTGTCCCTCCTATGCGCGGGATTATATCGGAACCATGTGATGGCTGAGGCAAGGGCGGACCTCGCCACCGTCTTCAGCTGCCTTACGGGAGGGATTAAAGTGGGATCAGAGCTCCCAAGGGAACGGACACAAGCTTGCATGTGGGAAATTTTAGTTAGAAGTAAGGAAAGATTTCTCCCTGCGAGGATGCTCAAACACGGGAACAGGCTGTCCAGAAAGACTGCAGAGTCTCCCTGGCTATGGGGAGATGTAAAACTGGAATGGGCAGAGCCCTGAGCAACCTGGCCTGCCTCCACCTGCTCTGAGCCAGGGTCTGGACAAGAGGATGTCCTTGCGTCCCTTTCGAGCTCAACTGCTCTGTGATACTATCCTGTGCTTCTGTGGATCGGCACAGGAAAATTCTGTATCAATGCACCAGTTAATCGTCATTTAGTCGCACATCGTAGGTCAAGACTGAGATAAATGCCCAAATAAAACCTTTAAAACCTTTTTCTGAGGTGTTTCCTAAAAGTACCACATTGTGCAATTTTTCTTTGCCCAGTCCCTACATCCTGAAATGCCTCTCCATGGCCCTGCCCCTACGACTTCTTTCCTGCTTCTGAAATCAGGCTGACAAAAGTCCCACGCAGAGCTCGATTCTCTGCCTTGCTTCCTCAAAACACATGTGCATTTTGGCCCCTGCTCTGCAATGGTGGTTCCTCCCGAACTTGGTTATTTTCAACCCCCTAGTGCTGGCCTTCTCTGTTACAGATTTGCTAGCAACCAGACAAATGTAGATATATAACTACCTTAATTGTGAGAGAAATGAGGCAACCAGACTGTAAATATCGTACCGGCGCAACTGGAAAAACGATTTTGTACCTTCAACACTGGAAGTCCTTTCATAAGTAGAAAGTTTAAATGTTTTTGAAAGACTAGGAGGAAGAGTAAAGTGGAACTCTCTGCACAGTACAGCATAATTCTCTCTGACAATTTCTCATGACAGTAAAAGTCAATATTACTTCTCATGTAAGAAACGTCATACTTATTCATGTATTTTGTCTTCCCATTACTGTGCGCCAACTACCATGCACAGTTCTTGCATTAAATTCAGTGATAAAGAGTATGTCCTAAAGCCACTAAAAATGCACCCCTGTGAGTGGCGATAAGTGGGACTCATAAACTAGTGTAGGGGTTTCCTATTTGACACACTTTTCCACCTGTGAGCTCTCTCGGACAATGCTTTATTGTGATACCATATTTTTAATGTAATACAATGATGGATTCCTGAGCACAGAAATGTTTATACCTTAGCTGTTTTTAAACAGCATTCCATAAGACACAAGTAGTTCACAAAACACGAGAGTCAGGCACAACTCTTCAACACGCTGCATCAGGAAACCCAAACTCTGTCTTAGAAAAGATTTTATAATTTATTTCTAAAACATCTGAAGCCTGTATAAGAATTCAGCTCTCCATCTTTAACTTCAAGATGATAGAAATAGGACTACCTATAAAAGGACAATCTTCCATGAATTTTGCTTTTGTATTGTTCTTTTTGCTGGAAGGTCTATTCAAGAAAGCAGCATTTGGACTACCTTTTTAATTTTTGCATAGATATCGCTGGAATGAAAATATACTAATTTTAGAGAGTGGTATAATTATTTAAATTTACCTAAAAATGACAATTAAAAAAAAGGGGGGGGGGGATCTTGTATTTAAAAAAACCCACACACTAGGGCTTCGTGCAAAGAACATTCAACATTACAGACAGCTTATTGTCCAAGTGATGAATACAGAAGACTGATTAGATAAGCACTAGAAAAATTTGTATTTATATCCAGTGGGTTACTAGGATCTAATCAGACACACAATAAACAGAAGCCTATTTTTAGTCCAGAGTGAACCCTATGTGTTCAGTGAAAGGCTACGATATATCAGGAAAGGCTTAACCTAGTCTCCCCCCACCTAAGTAGCTTAGCAACTTAGTTCTTCCCACAAGCACAGTATTAAATATCGTGTCTGTATGTAGTTCTCATTGCACTTCCTTATACACAGGAATCTAAAGATTGCTAATAATCTGTAATCCAGCTAAAAACAGAAAGAAGTGGATAATCTCTTTGAGAGGTACTTTCCTAAATGTTAACAGATGACTAGATTGCAAGAAGATCGAAAGCTCAATGACAGTAAGTGACTAAAGGTATTGTCTGCTTTGCCTTCCTTTCTTAAACACAGGGCAGTGTTTCATTGCTTATAATCAATTAGCACTACTTCTTCATGACAATTACAAGCGAAGTTATCCAAGCTATAGATCAAGTTTTGCCAACAAATGGAAAGAAGTAGTTCCTCGCATTTGTTCATGGTCTTTACATATAGAGAGGACAAAAGACGAAAATTCAGGATACTGTTATTCTTAATTACTCAGTGTAGGTATTCTCTCACTCCTCACTTCCCTCTGGCTGTTTGGAAGAGCAGGGATATGTGAGGTTGTGGGTGATGGCAGTATTCTTTCTTACACTTCTGCAGTCTCCTAATCTGCATTTTACATTATCACTACTCACAGAAACACTGTGCCTTTTCAGATGTCGTCACGGCCAGCTACTACCATCCCAGCTTGACGCCAGAGACACTGGGGGACCAAGTGTTTCACATAAAATTTTAAGCTGTTTCCAAAAACACTTATTTTGCATCATCATTGATGCACTTTCTCCAAGAAGCACAGAAGAAAAGCATGAGCTTTAATCTGTTTCACCCATTTATTCAGAAAATGGTTCAGAAGCAAAGCAAAATGTTAGCAATACCTTATCCGGACTGAGTAAGAGATTCACAGTGGATAGTGGGATAAACAGTGAGAGGCATTTTCCTTGAGAAGTAGAAAGGAAAGTGAAAACTATAAAATAAAAATTGGACATTGAATCAAGAGACAGAATAAAACACTGTATAGCATTTTTAAAAACAGATTGAGAATCTTGTATTGGTAATGTAAAGATTGCCCCTGAAAGATACTTCCATTTTGTAGACAGACCTCTCTGCTTAAACATCTAGAAAAGCCCAAAGGCAACCTTTTCAACCTGCCCAACATCTGCATATATTTCATTAGGAAAAGTCCTTTGCACCACACGCACTGGTTAAGTGCCCAGACATATTCCCATGCAGGTCCCCTAAGCCCCTTGGCACGGAGCTTCTGCTCCTTGCATCATTACAGCTTTCTTACCTGCTACTTCTCGGAGCAAAACCTCCCGTCGTGCAGAACCTGCAGAAGCAACTCCTCTCAAGAGGCATGGGGAGAACACAAAGCATTACGCTCTTAAAAAAAACAGATCCTCACACTGTATCTGTCAATTCTCCCATTTACAGTGTTCCTAGTTATTTTTGCCAAGCTATAAAAAGTATCTATTTCAAATAATTTCTTGTTCAAAGAAGGAGCAAGTCAAAGTTTATTGTCTGCCTAAAGTTAATTGCAGAAGAATAAAACAAACCTCTTTCTTGATGGAAAAAAGTATCTACCGTCCTATGCAGATACTAAGCAATATAAATAACCCAGATTACAGTTAATTACAGCTGCTACTCCAGAGTTTGTGACCACTCGTCCCAGATGCGTCACTGAACCAGAGTGCAGTGGAAGTCCTTGGGCTGTAATTATGGTTCTGATCCATTAGTGGAAGTTTCATATCTTATTCAAAATTCTCTATACTTATGATGGTATTCTCTTCTTGCCAAAGTAATAACAGAAGAATTGAAGCAGATCTGCAACCCCGCAATGAGCTTCCCGCTGTGCCACGGTTATGACCGGTCTCAGCAATAGTCCTCACAGTGATTTGTACTCCAGTGGTTCGAATGCTGACTGCGAGTGCTGGATCTCCTGAAGGACCACCAGAACACCCCACCCTCTGACAAAAGGGTCTGAAAGCAGTAAATCAAGGTCAGGTTGGACAGGGCTCTGAGCAACCTGATCTAGTTGAAGATGTCCCTGCTCACTGCAGGGGGGTTGGACTAGATGACCTCTCAAGGTCCCTTCCAACCCAAAGCACTCTTATGATTCATTCTATACCTCTGTTTTTAAAAACTCCTGCCGACTCCAAAATCTGCATGTACTCGTGTCTACCTGACTTGCAGCTATTGCAGGTTTGCAGTTTAAACCAATGCTGAATTTGCAGCCAGCATGGCCGGTGCTGCGTTCCTACACCATCACCAGCTCAAGGCAAGGCTGGGAGACAGAAGGTGGAGAGGGGAAGAGATTTGTGATGGCCCTCTCCTGTCTAAACACAAGACTTCCAGGAAAGGATGTAGACACACTCAGTGATGGGACAAAGGATCTTTGGGTAAAGAACAGCATCAGTTCATTTTCACCTCATGAGTTGATACATGAACTTCCCTTCTTTAACACAACTCTCAAAAAGCTTGCTTTGTATCCTTCTCTATCCGTACCCCTTTCTGAGCCAGACACATGGAGCCCATTCCCCTTTCCCTACCTCTCAGCTCTCCAAAACCACTGCAAACATAGGCTGGTGACCTGAGATGCCACTGTTGATTGCCACGCTCACGCTAGAGCTGGTACTCACAAAAGGGCTGAGATTTCGCGCTGTATCTATATTAGTAAATAACTAACCCTAGCAATTTAACAGCATGGGTGACTGCATGCCAGTGCTCGCACCTATACACCAGCCCTGCTCAGTGTCATAGGGTAGATACAGCTTTGTAGAGGAATGTTCCGACAGACATCAAATAGGCTATGGTCATTTAAAGGAAACAAAGAGGTACTACAAGTCCACTTAAGACATGTTCTAATAAAAAGGGACGGGTGGGACAAAAAGTCAAATCAAACACAATTAACTTTCATAAAAGCTAGCACTGTAAGATAAAACAAGAGCTGAACACATGCAGAAGAGGTGCCATAAAATCTAACCTTGAACAGAATCTTACCAATAAACTAAAGCCAACTTCCAGTACTTTATTAAATGCTTCGATGCCTCTAAAGACCTTTTCACCCTCTACAATAGTTTACTGTAACTGTCACATGGTAATCAGATCTGTTGAGTATGCAGGAACTCGCTCCGTTTCAAAATGTTATGGTGCTTACAAAGGATTTTATTCATTAGACAGATTAATAGCTGTTCTTTGAACTCTCTCTCCTTCACACAAGTCTGTGCTGAGTGCCAGTCCAGTGCTGCCTGGCGGACAGTGGAGAAGGGCTTCAGAAACTCCCCTTTGAGAAGAAAAGCAAACTTACATGAAAAATCTCACTGGGAATCGTGACTGAAAATAAATTCTCGAGCAAACATGATTCCCTTAATTATTAAAATAGAAAAAACATAAAAATACATTGACAATAATAATACAAGAGGAATATGATGATGATCTTATTCCTTCTCCATTTCCCCCACTGCAGAATCAGATCATTCTGTTTTTCAAGTCTACAATTAGCAAATTTCTTAGGTACCATGAGAAAAATATTACAGAAGTCTCTGCCACAGACAAGTATGTAAATATCTTGTTGCGTTACATGAACATAACGTAACAACAGGTAATTTGCAAGAAAGCAAGCAAGGGCGTACTTATACTGTGTTGATACTTATTCACCATGTTGCTTTTTGGAAAGGGTTGTTAATGTAGGTTCCTTGTACAGATGTGAGATAGTTATTGTTAAAAATAGCATAGAAGTGCTTTGATGTTTTTATGTTTTATGTTTATAAATGTTTTCTTTGCAAAACTTCTTAAATGACATTTTTAAATCACATTTAAAACCTACTGGAGGAGCAAATATAATAAATTTTCATTTATTCATGTCTATAATTTTATATACATTCTTATGTTCATATTGTTATGAAAGAGTCTGAAACACAATTTAGAGCCTGTAGATGACTATCCCTCATTGCAAGCAGACTAAAGTGCCTATACTCTTTGCCATCTGAATCGTTATATGTATATTTAAATCAAGAAAATGACACTATTTGGAATTTTCTTAATGTTCTTAAGTTGCTAAATTCATTTATTCTAAATTCAAACCCAAATAAATGATCACTACTATTAGAACAAGCTTGAGAAATGTCATCCTAAGGCTGTATTTTCCCAGGGATACTTAAACACCTGAAAATGGTAGCACTGCAGGATCATTTTTTTTTCCCCTTCCTGTATCAGTAGTATTGTTATTCTGATTTTGCTTCAAGAAATAACATTTAGGGAAGCCTGGGACTCTTGTTTTAAATGAAACAGTACAGTTTCCAGTCTTGAAAGATCTAAAGGTAACATCACCAAAAAAACCCCACTACTGTAAACTGGTGGCTTCCAGTTTAATGGAATGCCATCTTGGAATGCCATCTGGGGTTTTATTCAATTAATCTTTCCTATATTTCCCATTACAGACAGCAAAAGAGATACCATATACATCACCCTGGCAGAATATTACTGACTGACATCAGCACAACCATGCTAAAGACTTGGTTCAATACTTACGACAGGAGCTACCGTCTAAATGACGAATTCATCTAAAATGAATACAGTCATAATTAAGTATGGACAGAAATAAAACATCTAGCTGATTTGCAACTGAACTGCATATAAAATAATAAAAGCAGCTATCAAAGTGCCAACAAATATGTAAATGAGTGTGAAAGCAAAACTGCAAGCCTAACATTGTAAAACTCTTATTAAGGTTTGTATTTCTTCATCATTTCTGTGATAATCTTGCTAGACCCATTTACACAGTTTGTGCCACAACAAGAAAAAAGTAGTTGCTAATTGCAACAAAAAGTGAAAAAAAATTAATGTGGACTTCTAAGCTGTTTTGTCCAAATGCAAAGATCCTTCCTGGTAGAGCAAAGGGAGAGCAGTCTGAGGTGCTACACTGCGGTGTCAGGCTGACCACAAGCTCTTCTGTGATCGTTTGAACATCTGGAATGCAAAGAAGAGCCTGCATGGTCTCATTTCCTCTTCTTAAGGGACAATAGAGAGCTCTGCACGTAAGAATTAACACTCAGAGTCCGGAAGTAAACAGCAGTCAAGGTATTTTAAATGGATAAATCACATCACATTCAAACCCAAGACAATATCCAGTTACAACTTCCAGAATAATTAGAGCAATGAGCCACAAAAATAATAAAGGCATTGCTTTTACTTTATACAACGTGTACATAAAATGACAGCATAACTTTACTGAAAATTTCCCATATGCATTACCGGTCCTTTCACACAGGAGGAAGCCTATCCTTACAAACTGCCAAGGGAGCACAATGCTCGCACTCCTGGGCAGGGAGGCTGTGGAAGGAGAAGGGCTGCTGGAGGCAGAAAAACTCCTTATGAAAGAGAATTGGCAAGACTGAGAAGACAAAACACCTGTGAAGTACATTTTCTCCTCCAATATGAATTCAGTCCAGCTTCCTTTCCAAGTCAATGGGAGACCTCCCAGCAACGGAAAGGTTGCCTATTTTCTGCTTTTGTTTTTAATCTGTTTATTCTAAATTACATCCCAGCTTTAGAATGTTTTTCTCCCTTTAGCACGGAGAAGTAAAGGAAGTCCATCGAAGAGATATTGCCTCTCAAATATGTAATGAAAGATAGATTGCTATTTAAAAAAAATACAGTTAAAAGCAATCCTCTCTTACATATTGAACCACTAAACCTTGCGAATAGTATTTTCTTGCCATATACATTAACTGTGCTTCATTGAGAATTTCACTTAATATCAAAACAACAAAGAGTGGTATCCAGCAAACTAGAAGTCACAACATGGGCTGGGAGGATCCTGCCAAGCTCTCAGCACCGTGGAAGAAGGACCACATTTATGCAGAATAACAACAATTTCAGTGAGGCAACTGCAGTTTTCCCATTTTTTCGCTTTATGCTCCTTCTTCTCTTCACCCCTTTCCCAGAGTCCAGTTTCTCACCGCCTTTTCTAATACTTTTCTCCACCCCGAAGCAACAGACCGAACACTGTGTTTTAGCAAACTTCTTGTAGTGACATTTGGTGCAATGGAAGATGACCAGGGAGAGCGGCTCCCCCGCAGGGATGCTGCAGGGAACACTCCTGGACACCACGCTGCCGGCTGCCGCCCTGGGGATGGACCTGAGCTACACTTCTTCTAATACTGACCAGACTTACCCATATTCCAATAGGTAACAACTGGTTTTAAATCAAATGTCTGCATAAATGTGTTGTTCAATCTTAGCAGCAGCAACAAAGCATAAGGTTGAAAGAAAAAGATTTCGCATGTGCCTGTCTTAGCAAAAGCCCATATCAAGGTGCTAACCTTGACCACCCTGTCCACTCCAGCAAGCCAATAATACCACCATGAAGGGCTTTCCACAATCAGTGATATCTTAACTCAGGAAAAGGGTTATTTTTGTTCCATCAAAGTTGCTTTACTGGCTCTAATTTTCCATCAGCAGTTCAGTATCTCAGGAGAGTGCTCCAGCTTATCAAAGTCTGATGACTCTCATGAACATAATGAACCTCAAGTAGCTGAGAAATGCCCTAGCTCTAGTCACCATCTCCCCTACCTACTATTCTTCCAAAATCCTTGTTTAAAGCCAGTATGGTCACGCAGTAAACATCCCGCTAACCAGGCTGACAGACATGTTAAAATGTCTAGAAGCAGCCCACGTTTGTATCACTGTAACTGCTGCAAAACTGCTGAAGGTCAGCTGGCTGAGGCTACACGCCCCACATTTTCTTTCCTTCTATTGTTAGCCATTAAAAAAAAATCACAAAACCAGAAATACATGCCAGAGAAGGATAAAGGATGTAACTGGTCTTCCAAGGTAGATAAAAAAAGCACAAGGAAGTATAACACACAACAGAAGGAAGCAAAGCAGCAAAGACACCTCAAAATCTTTAACAATGAACTATACTTGTATTTAAGGAGATGATAAGACAACCAAGCCATCAGGTATAAACTTAGATGCAGAAAGTGGAAGACTCATATATTATTGCCAAAACAAAATATGCCACTAAACCTTTGGCAGGAAGGCAAGTGGAATCTATAAACAGGAGTAATTATACTAACAAGCAACTTACACACTGTAAATTCTGAATAAAGAAAAATAATAATTAATTCTTTGTGACAGCTGTCACTAGATTATAGCAATCACATTAGCACTGTAGATACTTGGAAGCGAAACTACAAAACCAGTCACCAAAATGGCCTTTATTTTTCAAATGTTTTAATTAACATACCAGTTTTGGGTGCTGCTTAAGTCCATTCCTAAATTAATTACAATTCTGAGCTGTGTGTACTTCAGTGCAGGCAAATCTCATACCTCTCATTATGTCAATGAAATAACAATGGCACACTTGAAAGCTAATTTAGAAAATCAATTTCCAGCACAAAATAGATTTAACCATTTTGGGGAGTTTACTTCCCATACAATGTACCTTCAAGATCTTATATTATCCGGCTTTGGCTATGCACATGAGCACTGTATTTTCCCAAGCAGACAGGATTCTTTTTTCCTAATTTGGAAAGATTAAATTAATTTCACACATATTTGATTGTTCTTCCTTAACACACACGGAAAAGGAATGTGCCATGACCTCTGCTGCTGTTCTTGAATGGCATTTTTTACAAGCTAACTGCCATGCAATACACTGACACTTCACATTTTGAAGCTTAAGTGTCTTACTGATTAGTGAAACTTCATTGCAAAAGGAACTGGGAAAACTTATTTTGACAATTTACTAAAGGCAATCGCATCTCTAGCAAAAAGAAACTATTTTCTTATGCTTCCTGTACATCCTGTATTTGGCTTCTGCTCTGATGTTTTTGAAAAGTGGGAGTTATTGCAGAAAAGCTAAACAAAAGAGGACTTTCCATATAGAAAACAGATAAATACATACACTCAACATTCCTCTTCTCCAATAGTTTTATTAAATCCATAGGTCTCATGGAAAGGCTATAGAGAAAACAATTAAAGCCACATCTGTCTTCTGAGGCTGAAGGGGCTTGGTTAGATAGAAGGAAATTCTACAGAGGAATTATTTTAACATCTTCAGTTATACTAACATCTCTTCTACGTTTGGGGGACTTAACACAAAAATATAAAGCTGCAGAAGTATCTTACTAGGAAGAAAACATCTACAGAAAGAAATCCACAGAAACATCTTCAGGGAATGCATTCTAGCGCAGCTTTCAAAATCGCTGTTTTATTTTCATGGGAACAAGCTTGAAGTTTGCTAACTCTGCTTTCAGCTCAGGATATTTTCCTTCATTTCTGTAGTATTTTGATTTTTTTCCTTTCCTGTCTGCTTGTGCTTTAAATAGCATTTGGTGACTTGGAAAGATACCGAGTCAGATTTCCTGAAAAGGGACTATGATTTTAATATCGGCAGCATCTGATCCTGTGTGTTTCCGTCAGATAGAGCAGAACCACCACCCGATTTCTGCAGTTGTGCTCTGGATGTTAAGAACCATCCAAAAGCCTGAGAGAGCAGGAATTTGCTTCTTCGTGCCAGGTAAACTGATCTCTAAGTGTCTGTAATAGCTAACTCCTTTTTTTTGCAAGGTTACTTTTTATCCAGCTTAGTCCTGTGGCTCAGGTCCATGCTGGCAGGTAACTGCACGCAGATGAAGCCCAGCAAAGGTGGACTGAAATGACTGACAGAATGGAGGGAGAAAAAGGAGAAGTTCCTCCTTAACATGCCAGCTGTGCAGTATCCGCAAGAGCAACCCAAGCGGTGCCTCTGGAGCTCCGGGCTCCCACTGGGAAGACCCATCTCCATTAAACGAATTGCTATTTCTGGAATACTTACCGAAGTCTTACACAACACTCTACCAGTTGTGTTATCTGCTTCAGAAACTGTAGTGGTGTAGGCTACAGCACGCTTGGAGAACCAGGGAAAATGCTTTTTATAGCACAGACTAAACCTTAGAGGCCACACCACGGCAGGGACTACATTGAGTCAACACAGTGCCTGATTTCTAAAAAATAGTGACAGTGCTAACATGGAGATGATGATGGATTTATCCAAACCCTTATGTAAACAGGATTTAGAGGAACAATGTTAAATTGACTTAATGTGACTTGATACAATCAACACCATCCAAAATCTAAATCAAGACAAAACACTCCAGCATTGAGTGAAATTACTGAGTTCACACACAGGTTATCCCCCTCACCTTTAGTCAAAATATCAATCCCTTTAGAAGGTATTAATTTCCTTAGCTTTTTAATGATGATTTTTAAAAACAACTGACTATGCAACTTAGCTAGTCTTTCAAAAATCCCAATTGTGAACCAGTGTTACAACTGACTATTTTTGACAGTTAAAGTTGCACCTAAGATGGCTGAGACATTTTTGGATGCTAGTGTGATGGGACCACAGAAAGAGAGACCCTCATGAAAACCATTTTGCTTCTCTTCTACTACTGTCTTCCCTCATGCGCTTTCATCTGCGTTACTTGTATTGAGTCTGGAGTCCTCCACCAGTCATCCCTGTTGAAGCCCTCCTGCCTCTTCTCTTTTGCCCTACATTTTCCTGTTCTCCTTATATGACATTACAGAGGAGGAACGTTCACACCACATAATTTCAGGTTAGGAAACTAGCTTTCCTATTTAAACAATGGCAGCAGCACCTGCACCCCACAGTTGAGGAAAGAAACCTCATTAGGAGCAGAAATGGAACCCCACACCCCAGAGCAGGCTGTCACACAGCCCCAGCCCAGCCAGCAGCCGAGCCTGCCCTCTGATACCTGAAAGCAGGCAGGCAACCTCCCACGTTTCAAGCCCACTCTTTGAGCAGTATTTAAATCTCGAACAAATAAAACCTAAAAAGGAAAATACTGTCGAAGCGTAAATTTTATTAACTACCATATAACCCTTCAAATGAAGGACTTGCTCAACAGTCTCACCACCTTTTCTACTGCCCAGAAGCAGAGGCTGGCTGAGCAAGAGCTTGCTTTCCTTGCAGCGTGAGAACTGTATACAAACTAACGCAGGGAGGATATGATGCTAGTTCCCCACCAGGTACACTAAAACCTACAGGCGAAAGTCAGCCTGACGCAACACCAAGGGAGAGCTATGGGACTAACAGGGAAAGGGCTCTACGGGACTGCAGGTGGCTATCCTGCAGGCAGAGTCGCAACCAAGATGAGGGATTTCTAGGTAGACACAGACACTGTGTGTTGAACATGCTCCTATTTCTTCCCCAGGGCAAGAGGAGGAAATCCAACTACTCAGTTAATAATTCAAGGCAGGATAAAGCGTACATCGCTGCTTACAACCACAGCTAAAGAAAGTAGAAATTTTCTGCTCAGAATGAAAGGCGCAGACAACACGAGTCCAAACAAACCATTATTCTTTTTTTTAGGAGGGGGGAAAAAAAAGGTTCTGATCAACACATATGCTCCTCCAAGACTCACCGGTCTCTATGATAAGTGATCTGTCAGAAATTTATTCAGAACAAGTTAAAAGGCTGCTTCAAAGTCTTAATTTTAAAGCAATCACAAGAAAGAACAGTTCATATTCAGCCGAGTCCGTAACAAGCTACTGAGACTCTTCCAAACCATCATCAAAGCACACTGGAAGAGCTTACCTGGACTCTTGGATTACTAATTTAAAGATAATTACTCTTTCCTACTTGTTTCCCTTTCAGAACATGTTGAGCAAGCAGTGGAGCACCTCACACTTTGACCTTAGAATACATTTTTTTTGTAGTCTGGCATTTTGCTCCAAAGATTTAGCTAAAATCTTAAGAAATGTATTACCTAATTTTTAGTTAAAAATCATTTTCATCTGTTCATTTGTAACAGGTCTGAACTGAAATCCATTTAATGTCTGATTCTACTGAGTTTCAACCAGGCCTTTATAGATTTCAGCGGCTTTTTTAAGATTCCTGGAACTCAAAACCTGACAAACCAATTTCTGTTGGTTTTCCACCTTGACATACTGTATTAAAAATTGCAGCTTAAAGCAAGTTCTCACAGCTGAATTAATAGCTCCTGGACAGAGCTTAAAATGGAAAAATCTGCCATGAACTACAGCATAAATATCAAGGTTAAGTTCTAACACCATCTGAGCCTTTCAGCAAGGTTTTTGCTCACGAGTGGTTTGACCATATTCTCAATGTCCAGTGATTTCCAAACCCTCTTTGGCCTGCATGTGCTAATTTTACACAGCTACCATCATATAAAAGCGGTTCTTAAACTAATATCACCGTTCCTCTTACCACCAGTAATACACTTCCAATACTTTTAAAGGCAAATTTGCTTGGAATTAAAAATAAGAGAGCAAAAGCACTTTGTTTCATACAGCTATTTTTTGTCTTCATTGACAATCAAAGACAAGTTTTTCATGATGCAAAACATGAGGTTTACATTTCAAAACACAAATATATTAAATAAAAAAGTAAAATATTTTCCTCCATATGATCAGCTTTTCTCCTGTACTAAACAATATAAAGAGTAATAGAAATAGAGGGAAAAGGAACATCATTCTTTGTTCACCCTCCCCCCAAGAAGTGATTTTAAAAAAGTACCTTGTGTTAAATGTAATTATTTGTGTGGAGTGTACAGGACGCATCTAATCTAAGCAAGATCACATTATTTAAGTATTAATAGCTATTGTGCTTGCCCAAAGACATTTTCTGTCCATGCACTCCCATGCAAAGTCATTAAGGACAGAATGGTTAGGAGCTTTTTATATGGTATTCATCACGGTTGAATACCATAAAAAGCAGTAAATATTCAGGCTTGAGTTTAATGCAAAGAATTCTGTAAGAGCTATACAGAGATTCTGGAAAGGTACTGTTACCATTTTTTCCACCTGTTTTAAAGTGCAAGCTGCATATAGTTCTCTAATAGCAGATATATTTGCCCAAAGGATGCCATCACAAATTGTTCTCTTATTTAAATTTCACCTAATGCTTCAATAAATGTATGGATATACACTTATTCTACAGTGGCTTCCAGGTATTTATGTATAATATACAACCATGTGTGTGCATGAGCATGTACATACTTCCTATGCTTAATTTCTCAATGCAACTCTGAGCATTCCAATTAAGGTCTTCCAGTATTAAAAAGGAAAACTTTTATTGTCTCATGCAATATTCTTTCAAATGGCCCCTAAGAGTTATTTAGCTTTTTTTTTCCCTAAACACATAATAATTATTTCTTGAAATTTACTATTCTCCAAAATTCCTGGAAGCTTTCCAGCAACAAACTCCTCTTACCCTTCTTTTCAAGGACTGCATTATTACTTTCCTTTGATACTAGTTTCTCTAATACAGGCTCTTTGTGTTCACTTCTCCACCATCAAATAAAACTTATCAGGGAATAGAAAAAATCTAAAATCTTCTCAGAGAGAAGACTTCACATGTATGCTTGCCTGATCCCAGCGCCTCACCACTTGAATGCAGGCACCCGGGTCACTGGATAGCACCGCCACGGCTCTCGGATGCTGGCCGACCCAGGCACCCTCGCCAAGCTGGCCAGGAGCACACTGCTGATCAACCTCCCTTCAGCCCTCAGCACACCCATGGGTGCTGAGGGGGCCCAACGCTGCCACACAACATGGAAGATCTCCCTGAAGGTTTTGTCAGCAGGAGGTTCAGAAGAGCGTTACATACTTTTCAATAGAACATGTGGAAAAAACTGGTACCATGTTACTCCTTATTTGGAAAAATGTCAGTGAAGGAGTTTCTTCTGCTTCCCGCTGAAGCAGAAGCATTTAAACTATTTTTCCTTTTAAAACAATTAAGATATCAAGATCAAGATAATAGTACATCATTACAGTGTCTACCAGAAGCTATTAAGAACCAGTCAAATAGCAAAAGCCAGGGAAATACATCTGATTCATATCAAGAGTCACTTCTAGTATTCTAAAATAGGGTGGGTATATTTCTAAATAAATTCAAAAGTTCAGAATTTTTCCTTCTTTTGACATACATTTTGAAGAACTCATCCAAAATTTTCCCAGAGAAAGAGCAGAAGACGTGAACCTTTCATTTTGAAATAAAAGACCACCTTTGGACAAAAATAGGTAGCCAGATCTATTTTTACTTTTTCAATTATTGGAAGAAGAAATATTCTAAAAGAAAAGGATGTGTTTCCCAAATGGTTAAAGAACACTGCAGACCTCATTTAATTTATCTGAATTTATCTGAATTATCACATACGAAACCAGCTGTAAAACCTTAAAAATGATGAATAGCTGCACTCTACTCTTTGAGATTAGTTTTGCATTCTACATAGCACTTGCCTTCTTTTTTTCATCTCCCAAAAGGCACGGTGACACCAAGCTAGCCAAAATTTTCTGGTCATTGTTTGTAAATACCTTTTTAATTGAAAGTTTGATTTAGAGCTACCGTCTTTCTTTTAAAACAATACACAATAATATCTCTACAGCCAGTAGAAGGCAGTTTTGAAGAAAAAAAAAGTAATAAAACTTTGTTGTGTTTCTGCTATTTTTTTCAACAAACTCCATGAGGAACTTCTGACAGCAAATTCTTCACCTCTCCAAAATGATCTTCCCTGCTAGAGAAATAATCTTTCTTCAGAACTTAAAACACATTCAACAAACAAACAAAATGCAACAACCTCCCCGAATTTCTTCTGCAGAGGAACGAAGCTGAAGCTTGGGTGATGCTTCCAGACACGCTTGATGAAGATCTGCTGAAACTTGCAGGTCGCTGCCAAGAGGATGCCATTCTCTTTCTCCCAGCGCTGTGTATTTCTCACTGTTTCTTTTGCATTCAAACTGGCAACTATGCAATTGTGTGATCGGATATCAACAATTCAGAAAGAAGTATGACTTTACAAGGGGATAAATTACAGTACTTGACAACCAGCCAGTTCTCTTTGAAGGTCCTGATCTACTGCAGTTTAGGAAGCTGAGCTGGTTTTAGCACCTCCAGTCACTTCCTCCCGCTAAGCTGTAAGAAAGAGGTAACAACTTTGGAGCCGGACATACTGAACATACTTCTCCTTTTCTTAGTTACTCTTTCTATATTTTCCAGGAAGTTCTCTCTTGGAGGCCTGCTTCCTTTAACACATCTAGGAGACAAAAGAGCAAGTGCAAGTAGCTTGTCTACTATTATATCTGGCAAATGACAGCTGCACTGTTAACATCAAGGGTTGTCACCAACCTGTCTTAAAACTTGTCTCTCAAGTCTAGGGGGAGTTCAAGACAAAACACGGCCTTACAGCTCTTGTGTGCAACTTTTATCAAGATTCTGGTAACAGCGCAGTCCCAAATAAATCAAAGAACTGAAAAAGCTGTTAGGTATATGTGGCAGTTGAAATACGATGCAAAGAGCATTCAGTCGTCTAAGATAATATTTAAAAAATTATTCCAAGGAATTAGCAAAATGTCCAGAAAGAACAAAATACCCCCGATAAAACAGAAACTTCACTGTCAAATAAACTCATTCTGTTAGAATGGTTCTGAATAGCAAATAAACCTGAAGACACCCAAATAGATATGTTAACAGGAGTCTTAAATGAAACCTTTTAAATTAAATTCTCGAGACAAACTCAAGACTATGGTAAAAGTTTACTTCTATTCTGCTCTTTCTGGCAATATCTGGGAGTTGAAATCTTGACTTGACCAGAATACACTACTGGCAGTAGTGGAAGATGCCCCCGCTTTCTATTAACATAAATCCATGGTATCTGCCCTGCGACTGGAAAAAATTGCTGCTTGTCACTGCACTTTGGAGCTATGAGAGCAGGCATTTCACATAGTATATGATAGATACTAAATAATAATTATAGGCACACACAACCTGAGGCTATATAGTTGCTTCTTACAGCATTTCCTCCAGCAAGATGTGAATTAAACTTCAGTTTTTTATAGCAATCATGAATTTAATGAACTTTTGCCCCATTTTACCCTTGAGACAAGGCTGAAACAGCAGCAAGCTGCAGTTACACACTCTGCTCCTTAAAGGCTCTGTATCAGAGCAGCTGAATTCCTTGAAACAACCAAATCACAATACAACATTTTAGAGCCATTATTTTATTTACGTATACTCCTAATTCAAGAGTTGTTTATTATTCTATGGAGACAGCTTGTGAGCATGCTGGGCTAATGACACAAAGGTACCCTTAAACTAGACCTACAGAAGCATGCAGGTTCAGTAACCATCACCATAGACTCCCCACCTATAATCCCTAATAAAATGTTTATAATGGCCATAGTAAATGTATTTATCTTGCACAAGCATAAGAGTATCTGCATCTCCCTATCCACAGAATAGCCAGTCTAAAGTTTAATAAAACAATTGCAGTTTTTGACATATACAGTGAAGAACAGAGAATCTGAGCTAAACCACATGCAAAATGAAACTAAAACCAGCTGAATACTCCAAAATAAGAAGTCTTAATAAGACATTTTCTAAAATAATGCCATTTGTTTAAAAAAACCTACCTCAAAACTCTGTTCTATTATAAGACCTTACGTTTAAATACAAATGGATTTTTCTAAATTGTATTCTTCTCTTTTGTTTTAGATTTAAAAAATATCTTTAGCACTGCAGTCATTACAGTTAAAGGGAGGGGAGTGAAACACTTTCCTTCATGCCAGTGGTATTATGCCAATTTTGTCCTGCTGCCTATTTCAGATCCCATTTATTACCAGTGGTCATAAAAAGGACTTTTCTCTATGTAGATCAGAAAAGCTTTTACTTCTGTTCTGCTTCATCTTATGAGATTGGTTACCTACTGCTTTGTACCGAAAAATACATCTGCATAGTACATTCTGTTTTATATGAATTTGTAAATATACAAGATGTAACTGCATGAATAAGAGATTACTAACGTTTTTCCTTTTATAAAACCCTAATACTGAAACTGTATTCCCCTCTGCCATTTGAGACTTTATATTCAGTGAATTCCTGCTTTCCTAAATTACATTTTCTCATGATACAAGTACATAACTTCACTGTGTAGGCTGCAAATCTGGTGGGAAAAAAAACATTTTTTAGAAATGTCGAGTACTATCCGATTATCATTTTGTGGCAAGTTTTCCGCCTACATTAAAACCCACAGATAGTAAAAGTCAAAAGGAGCTGTGTTACACACCAGCTTGGCTCTGGAGGGAATGTAATTACTGCTTTTGTACTGATGTTAGTGGGTTTTTTAAACGACTTTACATTTCCAAAACTGAACCCGGAAACAACTGCATGTTAAACTATTTGTGCTATATTAAAATAGATGTTTCACAGCAGCCATGTTTTGAATTTTCCCCGTTACTCTGGCTTCTGAATATTCCCAACTGCTCTACAAACGTAATACTATTTTTGGTTCAAGATTAGTGCTTAAAGATATCTAAAGAAATCTTTTTTTTTTTTTTTTAACATCAAATACTGTAGGTCCCTGAAATAAAATGTAATGTTTCAAAACGCACAAGTTCCTAGTCATGCAGCTGAGTTCAAAGTATGCATGAACCTGCCCCTCAGGACTTTATTTTTATGGGATCTGGGCTAAACCACCCCTGTGAGAGCAAGCTTCAGGGTAGATTCTTGCTTTGACTTCTGTTATACAATGTGTTCTCCTGCAGTTTTTTCTTCAAGGCAATTATACATATTTTAAAAAGAAACCCTTATATAAGCCTTTCACAATTGAGGAAAGAGTAATTAACTTGCATAATTGTTAGTTGTGACCTGTAGTTTCAGTAATGCAGCTCAGCAGGCCTTTAAAATGGTCAGACGCAGGCTGTTAAATAGTATTTGCCAGGAAAGGATGCAATCGTGGAGTTTCACCTTCCTTTTTAGGCATACACATCCCCATCATTGCAGTAAACAGCGGGCAGATATTAGCAGAGACGACCTTCAAGAACAATCTCAGATATCAATTTTATGTCCATAAATTGTATTCCTGCCCTCAAGACAGATCATTTCTCCATGGTATTATGGTTGGCTGAGCAGAGCAGGAGGAAACACGAATTAAAAATCCCATTAGAGTGGCACACATACGGCACCATACAAGTAATGAGATACAGGAATTTCTGTAAGATGTATGGCTAAACAAGCATCAAGAGAGGTTACAAATGTGAGTTAAAAGGTATACATTGATCCTAGAAATAGAACAGAAAATTTGAATGAAAAAAACCTGAAATTTGAAGTAAGACTGAAAAATGAATATCCATGTGAAATCTTTTTGGCAAAAATTCTTGTCCCATTATTTCAAAATTGACAGATGTTTAGCACTTCAGCTTATGACTCAGAAATGCTCTGAGGGAAAAACAGTGGTGATGCTGTACTAGTCCTATTACCTCCTCTCCACTGCACCTTCAAGCAGGAAGGAAGGCTGGTACGTTGGACCGACTGCCCTAGCATCAACTTGATCCCTAACCTCACATTTCTCAATTCTACATTCAGTACTCTCTCTTTGTTCCTTCTCTTTCCAGCACTTAAAATTTGTTTTATTTCAAATGACATCTAAATTTATGATTAAAGTACCAAAGTAACGACACTCGCAGACATATGCTCTTGCTCAGTAGCTCTTCTGTACAATTAATTATTGAAAATGTAGTAAGTAAAAGCAGAACAACCTGGATGTTAGCTGCTTACCTGCCTGCCTTGGAGGAAGCTGCAGCCCCGTCTCCATTACTGAAACTCTCCTTTTGATAACTAAAGCAACTACCTTAAACGATCATCTCACATAGGCACGCTACAGCAACACCAGGCAGGATTTTAAAGCAGTGCCATTCCCCTGCGTGTTAACGTATTGCGGTGCTCAGTAAACATTGCTTTGCATTGACACACTCAATCTGCCCAAGGAGCTCATCCCTGTAATTGCTCTAGTGCAGAGTTACCTGGTTCAAATGGTCCTAACAGACACAGGGCCTCCGATCGGTACAATTCACCAAGAAATCCAGGGCTGCCTCGAATTTGAACCTCTCTCACCTCTATGCACCACCATATGAAAATATAGGCTATTAAACGGAGGTTCTTTGTACTCATCTCTGCTAGATGTAAGACCAATGTTAAAATCCTTCTGCGCTGAATCAGGCTGAGCAGACACAGCTGCAGAGAACTGCGAGGGCACACAGTCACGATAGGGGACATTGCAATGGGGCAAACAGTTATGGCCCCTGGTGCTGGCCCTGGGCTTTCATCTTCCCCATGTCCTCCACATCCCCCTCGGTGCATCCATGCCTGGAACCCACGCCCCCATCCCAACTCCAATTCTCTCAGTGAAGCTGATTCAGAATCAAACTAAAATGGAGAAAATTAGTGCAGAAAAAAAACACTTCAAATATAGGACTGTATTTTCAAAAGCAGCCTCCCATTTTTGGAGCAACAGCTTTTAAGGTCTCCGCTTGAGACATCTTGAGTGCTATTTCCATGAAAGCTGAACATTTCCAGCTCCCATGGAAATTAGCAAGTGAGGTGGGTGCTCAACATCTTGGCAAGCCACGGCAGTGCTTTTGCAAAGGAAAAATGTTAAAACTGAATCACTTACAATTAGGAGGTGCTATCCAATTTTAGAAACCATGTAAAACAAGTAAGGTCTTGGAATTAAAAAAAAAGGAAAGATAAATTAGCTCAAAAGAAAATGTAGGGAAAAAAGCAGCATTTGGAAATGCATTGAATTCCTGCATCCCCAGACTCTCGATTTTTCATAGCCTTGGGAATGTGCCAGCATGTTGAAAAGATGAAAGATAACATTCTTCGAAAGGGGTCACACAGACGACATGCTACTAACCGTCAACAAAATAGTAATTACAACAGCTTTTTGTTTATTTGAGAACATTTTCGATTAATAGAGCTCCTTAAAAGATTGTTAGATATTTTGTTATGGTGGCATTTCTACATCGTGTGCAATTTGTACTCTACAAAAGATCTATTTTAACACTCCAAAAGACTCCACTAGAACTGGGTATTTAGGTCATTTATATTACTGCAGTGAAGCGTCAGTTATTTCATCTGATACTCCTAGCCGTTTTGTAATTTGCCAAGAGGAATGTTTTCCGCCAGTAAACTCTGGCAAGTCAACAAACGCAGGCTTGATTTGACTTGAACTGGCATCAAGGTTAGAAATGGAGAGGGCAAATGTGAATCTTCATTGTAAAAGTAAATGCCCTGTTTTGTGGATGGTTAGCCACACTGCCTGCTCCTTCTCGCCACGCTTCCAGGATCTGGAATAGATTGCTTAATAGATGTAAGGAAAGAAACATGTAAAGGAATTTCTACTTGTCGATGAAAATATCTATTTAATGAATGCTATGCAGTGAATTATGAAGCAACATAAGCAGAATATGCTGGACAGTTAGTAAAGAGTTTAGAGGAACAGGAGTGACCACTGAGGTGAACTCTGAATACAAGCCACAAAGGCCACAAACATTTGGTTTACAGGCACACAGCATAAACCAGAACTGCTTCTACTTGCCCCTTTCTCCCCAGAGGGGCAGCTTGGTCCCTGTAAGATTCTGGGTACCCTGGGTACAGCCCGCTGTAGCTGTCAGATGGTTGCCGAAAACCTGTTAATGATATTGTTTCTAAGTACGCAAAAGGAATAAAACCCTCTAATTGACGCTTCCTTCAGTCCTGGGGAAAAAAAGGATGAAGGGATCACTGACAGCATTCTCTTCGTGCTGATTTCAAGACAAGCAGAATTTAGTCATTGCTGGATGGACTAGGAATAATTAATCTTTCTTTAACCTTGTGGTGTGAGCACTTAGGAGGTACAGAGAGCTTTGGGAAAGAGGTGAGGGCTCCAACATTCAGCATCTTTTGCAATCTTTTGGCAATAATAGCAAATAAAACCAAACCCAGGAGCTGGCAAATCTAAACCCCTAGATGTCAATATGCAGGTACAACTATAATATTTATTCTAAAAGCTAGTGAATTGTGTATTGTGTAATTTAAGCATCAGCAACTAAATTTGCTTGTGTCTGCTTTTTGGGGGTACAATTTAATGTGCCAAACCACAAACTGTATCCATGTAGGACACAAGTCTAGAACAATTAAAAAAAACAGAAAAGAGGTAATGGGATACATGGCTATAACAGCTGGCCTACAAAGTCTTAACTTGCACTGTCCTCTGGACTTGATGGTGTGTAGATGGCTGCTATTTTTCTTTTGCTTCTTGTTTCTTCTGTCAGTATCAAAAGAATGGCATCATCACAACCTGCCTGTATTTTTTGTCACTCTCAGCTAGCTATCAGACCAATCTGTACTGGCATTTCAGTTAGCAAAATTACTCCAAAGTCCTTACATTAATGGACAACCAAATAACAATTTCTCTCAGGTAGTAATACTTCTTCTCATTTCCCAAGACCCCTGCATCCATGTACTGATATAGGGGAAAACAATGATACATCCTAAACGATAACAGCATTGACAGCAGCACAGTAATACCCTTAATAGTCTTCAAACTGCTTTCTTTTGAACAAGACAAACAAAAGAAATCCATTTGCTTAGACCTTTCACAAACTGCACATTTTGAAACTTCAAGTCAAAATAAGGGGCACAGATGCTATGATCAAAGAGCAGCTGCTTGCTTAATCCATCAGGAAAAGGATCCAAACAAAAGCTTAAACGAGCAAAATGAAACGAATTCAAATGTTGAGGCTAGAATTTTCATTCACTGAAAAGGAGAGCATGCGTTTCAAGTAACTGCAGAGAGGTAAAATAATATGCAGACATTACGACGTTTATGAATTCCCAGCTTCAAAATATTTCATTGACAAAGCCAACAGAATCTACTATATAGCAAATGTAGTGTTTTCCTGGTGATTCGAGCTACTTTCACTTCGCTGCTGCTACAGAAACTGTCAGATTGTTTGGGTTATGGAACTGGGAGAGAGTGTATTTTTTTTTTTTTTATTAAATGGCTTGTACATCTAATTAGTTATTTAATACAACCGGTGGTACATGCAGCCGAGTGGAACAGGTCTTATTTACTAAACTTAATGAGATAATTTGTTAGGAAAAGTTACTGTGAAATGCCTGAACAAAGAATGAACTAAAATTACAGTGTGAGAAACCCAGGTTATGTTCAGCTCAGAACAGGATTAACCAGATAAACTGAGAACTCTCCCCAGGCTAGCACCTAAATTCGAGAGCTGGGTCCCTTGCTAAAGACTATTTTTGACCCCAGAGACTGAAAAAAAAATACCTGTAGCAATGAAAAGTTCATATTTTAATTGCTGCAACTACAGTTACATCAGCAAGAACATGATACACTCAATTTATAGAGCAGGGTCATTTCTGCCAGCTCTGTTGATCCTTTTATGTTGTCAGTGCAATGTAAAGTACCTGCCAAATAAAGAAAGAATCTAACCCAAACTAATGTTTTAAAAACTCTTGAATCTTATGAGTTTAGCACTAGAACAGGAAAGAAATCTATATGGTGGGAGGCACAAGTCTCTTCATCTATAGGCATGATGAACACAGAAGAGGAGGAGTCAGGAAGATGATTTGAGGAAGACCGCCTTAAATTAGAAGGCATTGGAGGCACTGAACACATGGCATGTTGATGTGTGCCGCATGGCGAGAGTTTCAGAAGTTATATTCAAAACTACAGGCAAGGATGCCCCACCGAGAAGTTCTCCTAAAAGAGATCTAAGTTTGTGCTAGACATTTTGTCTTCCCAGTGCCCATTCCTTAAATCAAAGTAACGTGTCCAGCATAAGCTCAGTTTAACCCTAACACAGTAACAGAGGTCAACAAGCAATATTTTTAACTATTAGACAGTGTTTGGATTTTGAGCACTGGGAAAAAGAACTAATATCAGAATTTCCTTAGTGAAGATTATGCAAAACATAGCTAAAAAATATTGATTTTCACCTACATATAATAATTCACATGAAAAATTCAAAAACATAATGTGCAATTTAATATTGTTTGGCAGAAGATCTCCTATGACACTTGGTCTTCCCACCTCCTGACTCACCACAACCAAACTAGGAATCACTTGTCAGTGGTAAATTATTATACATATAGTCCAGCTGTGTAGCCTAAGCCATAAGGGAAGAAGAAGACATGAAGCATCTAACTGCAGCTCCCTTGGGACACTAAAAAGGCTGATTTAATGCCAAATTGATTCAAAATATTTTTAACTGGAACTAATACAACATTCTGGTATTTTAAATCAAGACTGAATGTTTCAGTGTCTCCTGGACAGTTCTTTTCAGCTATACACTGTTTTCACCAAAGCTAAGTAACTGCACGTTATTTTTTGTGGGGGAGTAGTAGTTTCCATTTTCCAAGGAAAGGAAATACTATTGGCCAAAAAATTTATCATTTCATAAAAAATATAATTAGGCCCAGTTCACAATGCAAAACTATGAATTCTTTGATACACAGTAAATAGTTGAGTTTATGTCATAATCTAAAAGTAGATTAGCATACTTCAAAAGACGGGCTTCCAAAATGATTCACCCTTCTAAGATTAATGCTCCCTCATTTTAAAACTAGCACTGATTAAGACTACCAATAAGCAAAGGTGGACTTTGGCAGAAGAAATCTGTCGTCCACCAGAAGATATGGTTGAAGAAACACAATCTGGACACTTTGCAAACCTACCAGCAATTTACAGATTGATCATATTATTAGTTGGCATGAACAGTCTTACCCTGGGAATTTTTATGGCTTTTACTGTTTGATACGCAGAATTTGTAGCTTTTAGGAGCACACACACAAAAAAATTAATTTTTACTGAATCTGCTTTATATTTTCACATATCTTTTATTTTTCCATTTTCTTCCAATGCTTGTGCTACCTATAGTGAGTGGAAACCTGTGCTTGACCTCAGAGCCACCTGTAATTAAAGAAGTCATTATCCCACTCTACTCAGCACTTGTCAGGCCACA
>VYZW01000787.1:3611-21112 GCA_013401315.1 Balaeniceps rex | reverse complement strand
GATCTGACCTTGAGGAGTTTGCAAGTTTACAACTCAAACTCCCAAGTCTGTGAAAATTTTTCTTTTCAAACCTACTGAATACGGGAGAGGAAATCTCAGTCCTGGTTCATTCTATCCACTTTGCAGCTCTCCAGGTTGGCCTCTGGTTTATAGAAATGAATGAAGACATTTGCTAAGAGAAAAGGGTTATCAGGCATACCATACCCTACTGGTAATGGTAGGAGGTGTTTTCTCAGTCATCGTCTTTTTTTTTTTTTTTCCCTTTCTTCTATTTCTCCACTTTCCCACTTCTTCAGTTTTACCCACTCTCCTACTTGTCGTTCTCCCTGCTGCATTGACATTCTTTTCACAGTATGTCATTTCTTTCTAATACTCTTTTCTTAGACTTTCTTTAGTTATATTTCTTTTCTTATACTCTTTCCTCCCTCTTCCTCTTTGCCATCACTTGCTGCTATTAAATTACAAGGGGTATCTACAAGTACTTGTAGGAATAGTGTTTCTTTCAGATTAAAAGACACATTTGAAGAAGCAGCCTGAAGGGAAGAGATGTTAAAGAGCTGATGTGACATGGTCTGCATGTGTGTGAGCTTGACTGTGTATGTGGAACATGTTCCAAAGTCTTCCATCAGATGAAAGATATGACACACAAGTTCCAAAGATGGATGAAAAAATAATCATTCATAAGCACCACAAAACCGGTATAATAGGAAGAGTAATATTTAAAGTGGAAGCAATGAAAAAAAAACCTCAACCGAAACTAGAAGACAACAGAAAAAAAATGTGATAGTGGGCCTGAAGAATTTAGATTCAAGATTGAGAACTGGTGAAGACTTCAGGGAGAAGATAAAAAATATAGATGAAAGGATCTTTACTGGGAAGCGAAGTATAGATTCTTGGCTCATTCTCAGTTATTACAATTTTCATTTTATACCCAGTCCAACACAGTAAAAAATGCAGTGGAATTGCATCTATTGAAGTGGCAATCTTGACTTCTCTGCTCGGAATCTATGAGCCGTAACCCAGTGGGCTTTATTCTGACAAGCAATTTAATGATTCCAAGTTTACGCAACAGCGTGCAACCCGTACACTGCTGCACCTTATGGCTACTGCTTGAGTTCTGACTGATGATGTTCCACTGGTATAGTTACACTCACGGTGAGGAAATGGGCACTTACAGTCTTGCTTTGGAAATCAAGGCCAAGGACTGATGGAGGATTAGATG
Source organism: Balaeniceps rex (assembly GCA_013401315.1). Taxonomy (NCBI): domain Eukaryota; kingdom Metazoa; phylum Chordata; class Aves; order Pelecaniformes; family Balaenicipitidae; genus Balaeniceps; species Balaeniceps rex. The sequence continues at coordinate 19,890 of VYZW01000787.1, read as the reverse complement.
TGGATTGCTTAGCACTTGTGATAATCGCTGTCCCTGATGTGGAGATTAGTGGTAGGTTTTCTATAAGGAGAGGGGCTGCTGGAACGTGCAGCATGTAGGTGAGCATGAGCAGCACAGGATTGATGACAACGGGGAGCTGGGCAGCGCTGCACTCAGTGCGCTATGCATGTCAAGCTAATAGAAATTACCAATAATTTATCAGTAGTTCTGGACTCTCTGTTGTGTTCAGCCAGCTTTGTCAAGTTTTGCATGCATTGTTTCACATCTCAAATGCTGGAGCAAATGCAAAGGAAACTTAGTTAACTACAAATGTATTTCTAGAATGAGAGTCTAAAAGACAGGTACATTCTGTTTGGCTGTGCAGCCCAGCGGTATGGAAATAGATTTTTTTGGTAAATAATGTATTCCCCCACCTCCAGAACATGGGTCCAATACATCTAGAAGTTGAATTTGCAGAATACTGTCACGTGGGGCAGAGGGAAGTGATCCACTTAAATCCATGCCCGTATCATTTCCCCCACTCTCCCTCTTTGGCCCCTTAAACATTCCAGTTGTAGAGGAACAGTGCTAGCTCCAGAGACACTGAGCTACGAGTCCTAAATCACCCCGTATCAAAGTGGTTGGGCCGTTTTCCTGGTGCACAGAAAGGGATTGAATCTTGTTAGGCAGAGCACAAGCTGAATATCCTGAACACAGAAGTACTGATAAAAGGCTCATAGCATGGATTTCCCTCCTTTCCCTGTGAATAGCCCGCATACCGTCTCCTTTGCTGTGCTTTTATTTGAAAGGGCCAAACAGACACAAAGTTTTGAGGTTAAAGACTGAATTTCATTGAATACAAAATGAAAACTTTTTAGCTTATATTTTCAGCTAAATTATATTTAGCTTATAATTTTCAGGATTATATTTAATCCTCAGCATGAATAAATCGAAACATTTTTATATCAAAATCCTTCCCTATATGTTTGGGGTTTTTTTCTCTTTGGGTCCTCATTCCTATTCATTGTTCAAAGACAGTTTCCAGTGATATTCTACGTTTCCTTTGATTCTTTCACTCCTTTCTTAAAGCGAAGGTGACTGCTGACAAGCAATTATACACCGGTTTTAGTGAAACAAACACCCTTGATTTATAAATCAAGGAAGCCTACTAAACTTTGCTTGGCAACAGAAACAGACCTCAATTAAGATGAGATAAAAACAGGAAAGCTAATTTCTGTGATACAGTAATACTGCCTGCTTTCTTTTTTTGCAAAATATGCTCTGCAAATACATATCATAGAACAAACAAAATGCATATAGTAATGTATAGATATCCTACAGCAGAATACAACAATAATATTTTACAGTGCATCTGATAGCCAGTTGCACTGAGATTCCCATCTTCAAAGCCCTGGGAACAAGGAGGCATTACCATAACTGTAGGTAGCCTACGTATAATTTAAACCTATGTAAATTCTTCCCAAGCGATGCTTTGGTTGGAGCCGACTGTGTCCCAGCCCCGCTGTTCTGAGGTACCGAATGAGCCCATGGGTTTGTGATCTGAGAGTGCTATTCCTGGTCTGCTACAGGGATGATCAGATTGTCTGCACCCTGCATCTTCTGCAGATTAATAAATGAAGCATTGCTCGTGAGTCAGGCTGTTGCCTGTAACCTCACTAACCCCCTCCTGGCCAGTGTGAATTTTAGTCAAAGGGAAATTATAAGGAAATTTTACATGGAGGAGGTATAGTCCATTTGTTTATATCGATGAATATACATATACGTGTTTGTGTATATCTAATAGTAAATATTTGATTATGTATGCGTATGCACGCGTGCTCACTAGATATATTAAGAACATGCCTATGCTATCTTTGTAGAGATTAGTTTGATATATACATTTTGGATGCATCTGCTAAATTACAGTTATTCACAGCCTTGCAGGATGTAAAATTCATTATTATAAAATTATATTAGTGATTTTAAAACTGGCATGATCACCTTTCTGTTAATTACAGTCTGATTCAACGCCTTTTTTTTTTTTTTTTTTTCCTGTTCTATAAAATTGCCTGCTTAATATTCTGGTTCCCTTCTGGAAAGATGATAAATGGGGAAAGAATCTTCTCCACCCAGTGGGAGCCTTCCTTGGCAGCAAACGAAGCAAAATGGCATGAGGAAAGGGACCTCGGGCAATGAGTTGATGGGAGTTAAAGGTGTAATGCCACATTGATCTGGTTTGATCAACCCAAGAGAAGGCAACACACAGCACTGAACATCGGTGCGTGCTTTTCACAGCTTAGGAAGGAGCCTGTGCTTGAACATGTCCAGGGTAGCAGCTGATTAGCGATTCAGGGGACCCATCTCCTTCTTTTCACTCCGTAGAAAACAGAAGACTAACCTTCTAGCTCCGGTGCCTAAGTTAGACAAAATAAATTATTACCATCATCCCTGCTTATCTATATAAAACTTCCCTAATGCTCCTGAATTATGTTAGGGATTTGTTAGGTTAAGCACATTTGAGATTATGAGGTGTTTAGATAATAAGGGTTATATAAATGCAAATTAGATACAAATATAGGAGAAAGTCATGAAAAGAGGGTTTCATTGAGAATTAGCTGCTAGATAAATTCTCTTTTCAGCAGGCTCTGTGTAAACTGCAGTGACTGTTCACTCCAAGGAGAGTCGTTGCAGCGCTTAAGCAAGTACCTGTTCCTGAATGCTCTCATACAGAAAGAGCTGAAACATATTTATGTCCTCATCCCGAAGATTAACACATTGTGAATAATGGCAGATTGCAAACCAGAGAGATGGATTGGCAGGGGAGAAGACAAGTGAAGCATCCAAATGTCATCATGCATTCATTACGTGCATGAGTTCCTAATTAATGCGAGACACTCTCCTCTTAACTGAATAAATCTGTACCTCTAGAGCTACATAAACCATACTGCCTAACGCTAGCTTCTTATGTGTTTATTTTTTCACTCCCGTTTATTGTGAATGCCTAGTTTGATAGCTCGAAAACAAATGTTCTCTTTCTTCCAATCACTTTCCTTTCCCATTTTTCTAATTGGAAATGGTATTTTTTATTTGCTTTCACATTTATTATTCTGGCATTCCTGCTTCCTGGGATGATCTAGATGCCTTGACCTCCCTACCTGCCGCATCTGGTGTGGAAGATAGGGAAAGCTCTTTCACTGAGAACTTCTTGTAACAAAGTTCAGATTAATAATGATAGTTTCATAGTTGGGTGTTCTTTATTATGTTGATACTTACAGTAATGAAACACATTTTCTGTTTCTACATTGCTGTTTTTTCTGCTGTCTTCTGATAGTCAATTTTTGCTCATGCAGACAAGATGTACTGGACTTCTTACTGCCCTAATTATGTAATTACTGTATATCCACCGTAACTTGCTTATTCATATAGTTGTGCAAGTACATTTGCAGGCTAATTGAGATACTTCACTGATTCAGACTCCTGCATTTTCCTTTGATTTTTATCTTTTGCTGAAGGGCTGTGTCCTAACATTTTTAATCTTCTTTACACACAAAGCATAAAAGCTTTGTAATGATCACCTTGACTAATAATGCTGCTGTCGTCAGTGCTCGTCTAGTTAGCCCCTTCCCAAGCCCATTTCAGTCAGACTCATTCGTAGATTGTTGTGTCGTAAAAAAAATCACGTTACTTTCTAGCTCACAGAAATACAGAAAATTGTTGCTTTAATAGTTGATAACATATTGTGAAAAAATTCTCCAACATGTTGTGTTGGTTTGTTGAGTTTATTGTCTGCCTCGCTTGCAGAGTTACTCACTACGCAGAGGGCACTTACGAATGTCCTTTCTGTGGTGACTTCCTGATTGTTTTCCTGATGGTAAATGGCTTTGCCCAGCTTCCACTAAAAGCAATGTTCTCCAATAAGTTTTATGACGGCTTTTCAGGTCAAGGCTTCTGTTTCTCCTTCAGATATCTGTGCAAAGTTATTGTCTGATGCATAAGCCCATGACAACATGCAATTTTAATAATACAGCGTGTAAAGATATAAGCGTATTATTCGTGTTACGTGAATAGTAACAACTTGGCCTTTGTTTTTATATGAAAAGCTGCCTTCAGAGCATTAATTGATCCCACTTCATCTATTGCCTTACTAGATTTATGTTTCCCTGAGGAAGTAGCTTGGTTAGGATCATCTGTACTATCCTATATTCTGTGCAATATACTATTATTGTGACATACAAACCACAAATTACCCGTATTTAATACTCCAGTTTCCCCTCTTACGAGCGTCCTATCAATAGACACAGGAGTCCTCAATATTCCTCAGCTGGCCCTCTCAATCCTATTTGCAGCTATTAATGCTCTTCCTGGTTTAGCCTGTCACTCACACTTGAGTCCTTCATACATAAAACTTAACATAATTTTCGTAAGAGTGCAAGTAGAGGCTGCAGTACTGGATCATTAGTTACTACAAGTGTGGCTCTTGAGACACGAGCTATCAGGGGAGCCTTCCACAGCACAGACCGTATTGCTCATCAGGCTTCCCGTCACAGCTTGGGAGGGAAGAAAGCGATATCCGGCAGCAGTTACACGTTATATATTTCTTACTCACTTCACATAAAAGCTTTTAAAAATGTTTTAAATACTCAGCAGCTGCCATTTTAGTTATGTGTGGGTTTAATATGCAGTTAGATACAGGCTTTTGAGGCATTCTTTGTCACGTAAACATGTTAACTTGTAAAGAAACAAAATTTCTAACACATCTCTTAACTGCCTCCTAACCAACTTTAACCCACCATTTAATGATGGCACCCCTCTTTCTTTCTCCACATGTGTGTTGCACTTCCCTTGTTGTTTGGTGCAGAATACTGTATTGGAAGACGCATCAAAATATTGTCCCTGACCACCCTATGGCTCCTTCATTCCACTGAAATTGCTTAGGTTTTTTTGTTATTTTTGTTTTTTGTTATTGTTATCCAGCAGTATAAAACTAGGATTCCATTCCTTGGGGGTGACATCTGGGGATTATTTCCGTAGAGAGTAATCTGTAGAGAATAGTTCAGTGATGGCATTAATCAATAGAAGTGTTGCATATTAATATTAGGGATCAGTTTGTGGCCCGAATAGAAGAAAGTACCCTTTTTGGTGGCTACCAAGTGAACAAACTGAGCAGGATGTGGTGGGTTCCCTTTGTCCTTGTTTTACCTGCTCTGTAGACATTTCTTTTCCAGTGCGTTTTCTTCAAGATTTTTCTGTCCCTGGCTTGCGCTTTCTCGGGACATTCAGTTAGAGGCATCAGTCACGGTGCAGCAGCGAAGCTCAGCACTGCTCTTTGTATACCTCCGTCTTGTTCGCAGGGCTCGCATCAGCCTGAGCTTTCCCTGGATCTTAGCCCATCAGATGAAGCAGTTTCTCTTCTCCGCTGCCAGAAGTCAGGCTTTCCCAGTTTCCACTTTTGCCTTGTTCTTCCCCAATTTGGACTTTTTCATTGCCAGACTCTCTTGGCAACTCAAGATAATGTGCAGCTGAATAGTCTTTCTCAGTTGTTGCAAAAGACAGGCCCCATTAAGTGATTTGCTTTTGCCTCTGTCACAATTTAGCAGCAGAAAAATGTAAACAGTTTTCAGGGTGTTCTTGACTATTGCAGATGGTACTTCTTGCCATCCAGGAGACATCTGTACAGGCGATACTAGTTTCTCAAAGAACAGTAATAAAGACTGCAGACACACACGAGGTGCCCACAGGACAAGTAATGTGAATAATGAAAAGCTGCTGGAACGAGATGACTTAGATAAACAGCTCTTAAGTGGCAACATTTTCTCCCAGTTTTTCTATTTTTACATAGAATAGTGGATCGCCTTTTTTTTATTTCTTTGGAGATGGAAGATTTTATTTTACTCTAAATTAGTGTTTGAGAGCAATAACTTCCAAGCTGGTATCCTGCCTTTTTAATGTATGAGTTATTGAACTTTCATATTTAATGTTTTAGACTACCATACTTTAAAAACATCCAACACATCAAACCAAGGGGGATTTTTTTTTAAGAATAGTTGGATAGTTGGGCTTATTTATTTAGACTGACGATTTCATTTCTTAACACCATACGCTTAAGAGTATGGTGTGTAGTTCACCATGTAGATCATTATGTGGTCAGAAGATTACATATAGCACTTCATTTACCTAATGAATTGATCATAGCATACAGACCTTTAGAGTTGCTAAATAGATAAAGGTAATGTTATAAACGCAAATGCCATCTTTGAAGTACTTCAGTGAGTTATACCCTTTTGAAAATGTTACCTATAATGACATCCAGATGTCTACATGTAGTGTCATCCCGTATATCTCGCTGGATGTTGAATATTCACCCTTTTTATAGTTTGAAATTCATCTGGTGCCGTAAACAGCAGACAACTGCAGGCTGTAATTATTGCATTCTGCATTTCTAAAAGGTTTTCTTTAATTTTTATTTAGTGGCTGAAATCATGCCATCCTCTTTTTTTTTTTTTTTTCTTTTTTTGGCGTCCCTCTTTACTGGGGCATTGATAGACATCATCAGTGTCTTTGAAGAAAATTATTGTTACTTAGCTTGGTTTTCTGTCCCAGTGATTCTTTCAGCATCCTTTCTTGAAAATAATTACTATTATATCGTTAGAGACAGGTTAAGTTTCAGCATAAAGGTAATATTTCACTTCTCATGGGTTTTTTGGGTCTCAGTCTCTACATATACATGGAAGTGTGTTCTGCAGATTGTTTGTTAAAGTTTAATGCTGCTGCTAACTGGCAGTGCAAAAGAGTATTGTTACCCTGGGAATATTTCATCCCTTTCACCTTTTCCTAATTTTGGGTGAATTTGTGCAAATGCGATGAATAACAATTCAAGAAGTGACCAAGTGCACTTCCTCAACTTTCAAGACTTTATCTTTCCACGTTCCTGCACTGTTTTAATTGAGTTAAATTAAATGATGAGTCTTAAAGTTCTCAAAGATTTTTATGAATTAAAGGGGCCATGATGTAATGTAACTGAAGAATACTTCAAGGGCAATAGGTGCAAAACTGGAGGTAAGACTCATCTCATCTGAATTTAGATATCTACAAGAAACCTGTGTATCTGTGCAAGTCCTCAAGTCCTTCGAGAGAACAAAATCATGCTAGGAAGCAATTCACCTAACCCATTTTATATGCCCGCTCTATGAGAAGATTAACGTAGAACTCACAGAGATTCCAGTAAGACCTATGACATATATTTTGATTAAAAATTATATTGAGTGTGTGGGTTTTAAATGGTGTCAGCAGAACCAGCTCAAACCTCTCTAATTAAGGAGACGGGCATTACATTTCTTAAGCAAAGGATGAATCGAGATTAATTCCTCTGACAGGTGTGAAACTTCCTTGACGCATGTGAAAACAGATATGGGATGCCCTTCTCAAAATTACTGCGCCTAATTTTTGTCTGTGAAACAAATCTTTTTAGAATAACACTTCTTGGTTTTTAGATCATCTGTTAAAGAAGATTTTTAAATCACTCTTTAAAACCAAATAGGGATTTATCTTAGCTATTTATTTCTCTCTAAATGAATTTAGTAACACTGGATTGGAGTACTTACAAGCTTTTCCATAAACCCCACTGAAGTCTTGTCCAGAGACTCTCTGGTCCTGGCCATCCTCTTTCTAAATAGCCATCTATACCTCCCCTCGGAGTGTGAATGAGGCACAGTGCGTGTCCTCAAGGCATTTTCTCTCTTTCAAAATAGATAGGCAGCAAGCAAATGAAACAACGGCATCTTTGCTCAGGCAGCCTAAGGTTTTAATCCTGTGTAAGAAATTAAGGCAGGCAAGCATTGAAAAAAATATATTAATTCTATTAGTTAGGGAAAACAAAACATCAAGAATAGAGGGAAGAAAACAGTAGGAAGTGTATCCGAGAACAAGGATATGGACAGTTCGTAGGTGGTGGTGTGGAAGGGAATGCTTCGAGATGCAGGAAGATGATTAAATTTGGGAGGCATGTTCAGCTGGTTTGTTGCCTGGCAATACAAAGCGGTGCCAATATGCTCTGAGTGTTTTATGCTATTCCAGAGCAGCTTAAATTATCCCAAACATACTGGTGAATCTTAAGTTAAAGTTTAAATAAGATTTATGACTTACATTGCATGCCTTCAAATCCAAAGGAATTATAATTAGTACTGTTCTGTTTGAATTCCTCGGTTTATGTTTATATACAACATATTTAATAACAAAAAAAACAAGGGAAAATGATAAAAATTAAGGTTAAATGTTTTACACTTGCATTTCATTAATTTATGACTGTTGTTTGGAAAAAGTAAAATTTTAAAAGAGAAATTCAGACCTTAATTGTGAGCTTAAATTAAAGCCAACCCTGTTAAAGAGTGACATTTGACATTCTACTAACCACTGGTCTAGAGAAACAAGAAGTGAATTTACATTGCATACCATCAGCTGAAATTATTTTCTTTTCTAAGACTTACTATGGGAAGAATTATTCCATTTGCACAAAAGGCTCTTTGATATATTGATGTGTATCCTGACAGCCAGCCGGAGGCTTGTGCTACAGGTGTATGTTTTATCTGTTCACATCTGAGTTTTACTGACAGCCATTTCTGTGGCATACCTTTAGCATGGAGCAGCTAAGTGTTTTGATCATTCAGATCTCTCATTACCTTTCAAAAATTATGAAGATTTTGAATCTGAGAAATTTGAAGAGTGACTATTTAAGTAAGAAAGAGTAGGTTTTATTGTCAAGATGAAAGATATGTCGTATTTCGTCTGCCTTTTTGCTTGTGCGAACAACTTAAACTAGGTATACATCCACGTTTTGTTTTCCTGGTTTGTTTTTTACTGCAATAAGAACAAAAGTTGAATTTCTGTTGCTCAGTATCTGCTTAGCCTCCAAAAGTGGTTAAAGCAGCTTTAACTCAGAAAAAAGAAACTCTGAAGAATGGAAAAACAGGCATCATTGCTTTACTGACAAAGCAAAGAGAAAGGCTGGGGTATAAAAATAAAAAAATGGCACGTTCTCTAGAAACTTGATCACAATCTTCAGAAAGCAGTGAGAGTTTCAGTTGCCAAGCAGAATAAGGCCATCCCTGGGAATAGCTGACAAGAAGATGCTCAACGAGGAGCCCCGCAGACTGGGTGGTACGCGGGACAGTGCTGGGACCCGGCTCAGGTGCCTCCCATGCTCTGCTCCCTGGCCCTGCGAGGGCACAAATGAAGGTTTGCTTACAAAGATGAGTGTTAACGGTTTCCCTGAGTAGAGTTTCACAGAGACGATACATCACCCCAGATCACAGCCGATGGTAAATGACAACATATGGGAGGGGAGGGAAGTGTTTTATAGCTGGGTGATTAAGGTGAAACCTGCCCGGCACTCGCACTTCTAGGGAAACAGTCACAGTGCTTTCAAGTCCCCCAAACAGCTTCACAGACAGTGGACAGACAAAACAAGAGGAACCTTAAAGTAGTGGTTATGACTTAAAAATCTGACATAGGTGAAAATCCATGGTAGACAGACCATGTTTTTTAATTCTGGTATTTATTCTGTAACCACTTCAGAGAGAGGAAAAAACTCTGTGCTTTCCAGCCTGTGTTGATCTTTCCCACTTGCCTTCATCCTTTACTATGCTTTAGTTTTTGGGGGTTTTTTGTAGACTCACTGAACTGTACTTATCTCCAAGTACGTGCTTCGGGAGACTGTTTTTGATTGTGTTCTTGTTCTACGCTCAGCCATTTCCAAACTGGGAACTGTTTGAAATTCCTGCTACTTGGCTATGAGACTTTGGGCACTTTTTTTTTTTTTTTTGGCTTACTCTTCATTGTAACCCTAAAAGCACATTGAAATTTGTGGTCAAGAGTGCAGTTCTGAAAAGAGCTGACATCAGGTTTTACAGCTTTGAAGCAGTTGACCATTTGAGTTAAGAATTGGTGAACAGCCTTGTTTAGCTCCAGTGTGATTAACGGAGTGATGCTGTGGAGTATATGCCCAAGCAAAGGGTTTGGATGCCATAGACTTTTTTGCTCCTGTGACTTAATTTAGACATTCCATGTGGCACTTTAAAATAAAGAATTCTCCAGTGTACCGCTATGGAAACAGAGTTTCTCTTTGTCTTTGGCCAATATTATATTAAGTGATCACATTTAAGGACTGTTGTGGTTTAGCCCCTGTCAGCAACCAAGCACCACGCAGCCGCTCGCTCGCCCTTCCCTCCAGTGGGATGGGGGAGAGAATCGGAAGGGCAAAAGTAAGAAAACTCATGGATTGAGATAAGAACAGTTTAATAATTGAAATAAAATAATAATAATAGTAATAAAAATTGTAATGAAAAGGAGAACAACGAGAGAGAGAAACAAAACCTGGGGGTGGGAGGGAAGGGAAGACGCAACTGCTCACCAGCTGCTGACCGATGCCCAGCCAGTCCCCAAGCAGCGATCGCTGCCCCCCAGCCAACTCCCCCCAGTTTATATACTGAGCATGACGTCATATGGTACGGAACATCCCTTTGGCCAGTTTGGGTCAGCTGTCCTGGCTATGCCATGCCCCCTCCCAGCTTCTTGTGCACCTGGCAGAGCATGGGAAGCTGAAAAGCCCTTGACTAGTGTAAGCACTACTTAGCAACAACTAAAACATCAGTGTGTTATCAGCATTATTCTCATACTAAATCCAAAACGCAGCACTGTACCAGCTACTAGGAAGAAAATTAACTCTATCCCAGCCGAAACCAGGACAAGGACATCTATCGTAGCCATTGCCTAGAAAAAGGAGTTCAGTCGCAATAGATTGGTTGTGTACACTTTCAAGAAAACTTTAAATATTTATACTTTCTAATTTATGGTGTGTGCTCTGTTCCTTAAATAAAGAGCTATCCTGAATATGATCCATATGATCCATCTAGCTCTTCAAAAAAAACAAACCAGACCACTAACCCAAACAAAACTGTTCAATAGTATTACTATTCCTAGTTTACCCCAGTTCCATACCATTTAAGACATTTATCCCTTTTTTGATTGCTTAGTGATTGTCTCACACCACAGCTGAGTGATAAAATTAATGTTATTTTCTAACGTGCTCTGCGCCTCTGAGAATGTGTAAAATATGTCTAATGCCCATCAAGTAACCTCAAATTATCATTGCTATCTTTATTCTGAACTCAAATATAGCAGAATGTAGCAAAGACAGACAAACCAAATGCCAATTTTGAATCCTAAATGCAGGTGGGTTTGTAAGAATAAAAGGTTTTGTCTGCATCAGCCAACAGTCTCCCATAGTCTTGTTAAAGATTGTCAGAAAGAATTCAAGTCTGCTACTTTAGTTTTGCCATTATTTCCTACAAATCACTGGGACAAAAAACATTTTGAAATAATGATTCCACTCCTTTAAATTCAATAAATTTTTATCTAACCTACTTCCTTTGTTTTCTCCAAGATTAAAATTTAAATATCCCATAACTACAAAATTTGAAAAGAACATAAGGAGTGTGTATCTGCTGGGGAAACGCGACAGACAGTTATCTTTCTCCTCTGTGTTTTCTAAACCAAGGCACCACACTGACAGATGTTTTGTGTGCTAGCGATAATTGGAGTGAGGGAGTATTTGAGCTTTACTCATAATTTTCTTCATGCATTGCAGGCTTTCTTTTTCATAGCACTGGGCACCTGCAACATCTCCCCATGTGTCCTTGAGTCCCTTACTGCTGTATCTTGTCAACGGGTGGCAGAACCCCTCAAAAGCTGTCCTGCTTTGCTTGGCCAGTTACAGACGTTGCTGTTCTCTGTAAATGTGTCGGCATAGCCCATATATAAACATCTAGTTACAACGCACACAAAGCAGTTGCAAATTACTGTTTGAAAGATCTAAAGAGCACGCAAGTATGAGTTGTACTAAATTTATCTATTTTCTTGAAGACAGACTTGCCAAAAGAAACCCTTTTTCTTCGAAGTATGGTAAACATAACCATAACAACTTGTGTTTTCTATGAAAGGTCATTATTTTTTAAGTTGAGTCGAAGACTAAAAAAATCAGTGGACTTGACAGCAAAAGCAGGATCAGGGGATGTAACTGCTAATGAAGCATCTCTGTTTACTTTGTTCTCATTTAAGGAGCCTCTCTTCAATTATGTTTGGGTTTTGTGGCATCGTGCTTAAGAACTGCAGGCTGTACCAAGAGCAAACAATTTCCAAGCACAGCGTACTGTCACAGACACCTTTGCCTCCTTCCCACACAACAGCAAATTAAACAGACACTTTGCCTCCTCCACAGATTTTTAAGTCGAAAGATAATCAGACCCAGCAAAGGAGGAGGATGCTCTCTGCTAAGCAGCCCAGAGAGAGGCCTATCTCAATTCACGTAGTCTGTGCTTTCAGGGCTGGGATATGTTTGTTATTCCACTACACAGCCCTAATGGACACAAGACATTGCAAGTTCTAATCAGATGCAGTGAAGTGTTATCCACGCTATATTATCATATCGGGTGTCCAGCAACTAGAAAAATAATAATAATGCGTGCTTGTAAATAGCACTGTTGTTGCATGAAGGTCAGGTCGTCTCTGGGTTCTTTAGGCAGATCTCCAACTCTGCAAAGCTGCAGGAGCTTTGCTGTGGGTTGAGGGCAATATGCAACCTTAAATTTGTAACTGGGTCACTGGCTAAAACAGGCTTTCTGCTATGCATTTGGTGCCTGTAATTGAAGACAGTCTGTATAAAGAGGTTTATGCAGAACAGAAGCTGTGGAATCAGGTCCACCAGATGGACGTAATGACAGGATCTAGACCTGTGCTATGAGGATCAGCTTTTACCAGAGTCTGATGCACTGCTCAGGACGAAGATACTTCTGTTTTGTATGACAGGGTAATTGTAATAATTATATTATACTTCCTACAAATACTTAATAAGTATTTTTAAAGTTAAATTTAAGTTACTGATCTACGGATAGTAAAAGTTTACACATGAAGATTTGGGTTAAAGTTTGGGTTTGAGCTTCCTTTGGTTAAAAAGGAAAAGGGGATTTCTCTCATTTTTCATTTTAAAAACGGGGTGCCTGGTATTTTTTCCAGAACTATTGTGCTTTCCTCAATAATTACATAGGTGCTAATTTTTTGCTACTTGTTTTGGGTTCTGTATGTATCGATTATTTTCTCTCTCAAAACTTAACTTATGCAAAGTAACAGAACTTTTAAGACATGGCGCTTTCCTGGGTAAATCTTTTCTGTAAAGCATAAATGTAGAGAAAATAATAGGTACAAACTCTTTTTGTATCTTTTTGTTTGTTTGTTTGGGTTTTTTTTGTGAGATATTTCTGTTGTCTCTCATCCACAACTGGCATGTCCTTTCTCGGCACCTTTAAAGTCTCAGAGGGGCAGGGAACTTCTCAGTAAAAGCAACACCAGTTCTGGCTATGTGGCAAACGCCAGGGCATGGCAGGGTCAAAGTGTTCTTGTATGCACTTTCCTGTGATTCTGCTGGCGAGGTAACCTTGCAGAGCTATGGGGAGAGGGAAAGAACTTGTGGTGCTAGACAAAATTAGGCACACAAGACCTGTAAGTTGGAGAAAACTTCTCAGGGAGTGGTCCCTTCTGCATTTAGCACGCTTCAGCCTGATTTAGTGTCTACTTTTAGACAGTATGCACCAGGAGAACTTGAGAATGCCAAATAATGTAATGATAGATCCTGAGTGTAACTCTTCACATCTTTATTCAATAATGAAATATTTGGTTCGCTGATAAAGTTTTATTTTAGTCAATGTCCTGCCAATTTTTTTCATTTACTCTGTTATCTATAATCACCTCATTAGCACCGTCTGCATTATGATGATACAACTGCTTCTCCCTGTGTTTGGCTTTCCCTTCTCATTTCCCCCCGAATAAATAATACTCATATGTGATGGGACGATTTCCAACTAGCATCTATCACCTCCTCCTCAATCTAGAATATAATATTAGACTTGCTTCTCTGCAGGCTTTTTGGTTTCTGCCTTCCTTTCTCATGGTCTGGAGGACTTATATTTTTAAAAGCATTCTGTTTTCATTTAGAAGGGTTATTGAGTTATATGTGCCTAGCTTCATACACCACGCTAAACTCTCCTGAGGGTCTGGCCATGAACTTTCACAAGAGGAGGTGCTGAATGCTCAAGACTTTTAACAGTTTGACTTCATTTATAGGTGCCAAGCCCTTGAAAATCTGTCAAGCTAAGTAGATTCAAAATGGCATTGGAGACCGCTTCAGAAATGAAATTTTCAGAGTTGAAATTCTTGTTGACCAGTGCTTTGAAAGGAGCTAAAACTTTTCTGAAACCTGAACTGCAGGGCTTAAGTTGGTCTTTAACTACTAGAGATCAGGACCAGGAAGGCCTACTTGAAGGTGGGAATTATTTTATCTACGTCTGCTCTAGAGCTCTTTTACCTTTGTACAGCACCTGGTACTAGCCAAGGGCAGAGGCAGAGTACAGGTCTTAGTCAGCCTTGGGTCTGATTCAGTCTGGTATTATGATGTTCCTAAAGCCCTGAGCAATTTGGGGAATCCGGCCTACAATGACCAAATACCACTTCTAGTGTTCTTGCGTATCTTCACATTGTAGTTAAGGCAGAAATTATGTTGTCCCACTTAGCCTGTAAATATATATGAGACTTTGAGCACAGACGGAGAGTCTCCCCATGACTTTCCATATATTTGATTAGAAACCCTACATGAATTTTGTGTGTATCATGTCTTCATTATTCTTTTCTAGAGCTGACATATTACTGTCGTCATTATTTGTTTATGTGGTGCCAGCGTGAGAGTGTTTGGCTCTTAGTTGTCCATATGTAAACCAATGACTTGTAATTACTTGTGAGAGTGCCTTTAGGAAATAAGGAAATGACACTTACGCATTCATATGCCCTGTTTTACAAAGAAATCGGGGGCATCATGCTACTGCCCTGTTGGAACAGATGTATCTGGTATGCAAAATGTACATGCCACATGTGGGCTAACTATGAAACAAAATTAAAATTTTAATCAAAGTCTCCATGCATTTCCGAAGTATTAAACAGCAGATTGTTAGGCGTGTAAGTAGGTCACACGTTGTGTTGAGCGATTGTGCTTTGTCCTTAGCCATCTGGCAACATGAATCAACGTCAGCTGGATGCAAATAGAACTCTGCAAAGGTGACCTTGGTAACAGGATTGGTCCACTGAGCAGAGACTACAGGAGGGTTACCTGAAATCACAAGAATACTTGAAGGGAAATTCCAAAAGTAAGGTTTCTTGATTCTAGGAAATCTTACAGCCACCGCTACTGGTTTGGTAGTCTGCTGTTTGCCAGTGGTAGCTACATTTCGTTTCGAATCAGGGATTACTTTAACCGCTACATGTGTACTTACATTTCAGTGAATGACTGGGAATTCACTGAAATTCAGAGTAGGTATAAATGAGGCAGAAGACACCAAATAAAAGCAAAAATGGTTCATTATGGTCAATTGCTGCTAAAAAGAGAGATTCCAGATATTATCCAAAGACTGTTTTTGAGGAAACTTAGCTTTTGAAGCATTCAGTTTTTAAAAGTCTCTGAAGCTTAACCCAGCAAATAGAAAATACTTGTAGCTCAGTTGAAATGACACTATCAAGACAAATTTGTCCGTGAGTTTTAAATCTGTGGGTCTGAAATCTAAAATGAATAGAAAATTCCAAAAGGAAAACAACGTATAATAAAACTTCCCCCTGTTGTTTCCTACTCAAAACAGCATAGCATTTTTCATGTATTAAAAGGCCTTGCTGGAGTGCATAGTTAACTTTGCATTTTGCTGCCTTGCTTTAGGTGTCAGTGTTTGAAATCTTTGGCTTAAGCATCTTTCAGAGTTACATGTCTGCATGACAGAATTAGGATCCAGTTCTAATGGTTCCCAGTCCTGTTTTGAAACCACTAGTGCCATGAAGGAGTTTGTGGTCTACGCAAGTTTTCCTAGTTGACTGCATTAACAATGAAGTCAGAGTTTCCCTTGTATAGAAATCAAAAAAGGGGAAAGGCGGATTTATAGATTTCGAGGTTCCGTGCTATCTACAAAACAGATTTAACATATGGTAAACCTACAGCAAAGAAGTCCACTCTTACATTGTCCTGAACAGAAGAAGCATTTTTCTTCTTAAACAAAGGAACACTGTGAAGTGTGGAAGCCATCAGGTTTCCTCAGCCTGCCTTCCCCGCGTTATGACTCATGCAGTTAAAAACACCACTACCAAATGAGAATACAATGCTGTTGTCTGCACACAAACACGCTAATTCAAACTGTGTGTTCGCGTACTGTGAACTAATTGT
>VYZW01000785.1:14123-31829 GCA_013401315.1 Balaeniceps rex | reverse complement strand
ATATGTTTACACATAGTTATATTATGTGATTTAATATGTATAGATGACCCTAGATATGTATAGATAATAGAGACAGTGTAACATTTCAGTGAATGGAGAGGGGTACTGCTTCAGTAAAAGGTCGTGCAAAATATTTGTGGAAATCTAGAACCATAGTCATAAAGGTTTGAAGTATCAGTATGTTTGCTAGTCGTTCAAGGGAAAATGTGCTGGGGCTAATCAAAACCTTTAGAAGATCATTTGCTATTGCAGCACTGCAGAAATGTGCCATCTGAGGCTAAGAAAGCTGCATTTTCTCCTTAATATCTTAGAGGTGCTCTAGCTCCAGTATATTTCTGAATTCCTTTTATATTTGTTTTCAGTGACATATATATTACGTACAAAAATTTCAGTCTCTTAGCGTGCAAAATTGAGACCCAAAAATTTAAGTAATTTGGAGAGATACTAACACCTCTAACTGTTAGATATCTTATTATATGTCTTCCCTCAAGCATTCAAGTTTGAAAGTGCTGTGCTAAGTTTTCATTTATATACTTTATCATCTTTGTTTTGGAATCTGCCAGCTGAAATGGCATAATTTTAACATTTTTACCAAAAACATTTATTCTTAAATTGAGATTATTTTGACTTCTCTGCAAGAAGGAGGACAGTAGAGTAGATACTATGCTCCTGTAATACTGTTCACTAGTGTATTTGCAAGCATTCTGGGATCAATCTAGATACAGTAAAGGTGGATGTTTCTCCCATTTCTCTACAAGTGTTTATGTCCATAGGAGAAGAGTTTTACCTTGATTCTAAGTGAGGCAACTTTTTAAATCGATGCTTTTATTTAACTTTTCAAATTATTGTTTAATATAAGAATTTACTGTCATCTTTGACCTGATCCTATTTTCACTTTTATTTGTGTAAATTAGGAATAACTTGGTAAATTATGTCACAAGCCTTGATGGGTGTGCAGTTGTGTAACACCGCGTGAGGTCAGATTGAAGCTCCTGGACTCCACCATGAGTAAATGGTTCTATATGGATAAGGTGGACACAGATTAGGATTGAGAAACCTGTAGACTGAAGCTTGGAGACACAGAAGAACAAAACAAGGTAATTGTATGGTAAAGCAGGAGGACTTCCCAAGCCTATTTCATTGACCTGACCATAACATTAAAATCATTGTCATCAAACTAAGGTTAATAGAGTTGTGCTAAGAGATAGCAGCTGTTTGAGTGACATAATAAGCACTCAAGTATGTCAGTAAAATAACCTCAGATCTGCCTGCTCAAACAGTTCAGAAATGGACTGCCACAAAACATACAGCCAAGTCAGCCTCTTCTGTACCTTTGATTATTTAAGATTCCCATTCTTCTTTTATTACAGCGTGAAGTCCTTCCTCTTCCAGACATAGCACCAAAAGCAGTGCACCCCATCAACATTTACTGTCAGCTATATTCACTGATCTGTTACCATCTAAACCACTCCAAAATTCTCAGACTGGTACATGCTGAGGTTCTGCTACTGGGTCATCTGGAAAAAATAAAGTAAATGAAATACACTTTCATATCACTCCTATATGTCTTCCCCAGCTGTTTTCCAGAGTGCTTCTTCTGCAAAAGACCCGTGTAGGAGCACTTTCTGTGTATTGGTTCTGCAGTCACTGACAGATGTGTGCAGTATATTTTCAAAAACATCTTTATAAAAACAATGCAATTTTCTTTCCATCTGTAGATCACTGTTGCTTTTCAAAAAGGGTGGATGGGGCAAAGTGTTTTTGCATGTAGATGCTTATCCTGGGTTTTAAGTGTTCTATTTGTAAATTACTTCTTCACCTATAGCAATGCTCGCCACAGAAATGTATTTTTTTCTCTCAAAGTATATTGAGGTAAGCTCTCAGAGCTATACATTTTCAAATCTAGCTCAATCTGTCCAAAAGCTTTTAATATTGTGGAATATTGAATGTTCTCATTGAAGGAGGAAAATCCCCTTTGGCACTGATACTAGGCAAGTGAGAAAGGGAGTTCTCCTTTAAAAAAAAAAATTGTATTTGTCATCTTCCATCTTCTTGTATTAGAGAACCATGGAGGGGAGGGTGAGTGTGTGGGCTCTGCTCATGGAGTGAGAACTAGAGAAATCCCATCATCCCAGATCTGGAAGAGGCTTTTATAGCTCAGATATACAAGAATTGCCGAAGCATCGCTCTTTGTGTAGGTGTAATGTGGACGGTCACTGATCTTGACAGGGACCCTTGACAAAACTACAGTGTACAGGAACTCATTTTGACTAGCTGTGCCACTGATGGTATTTCCTTTTGCTCACGGAGTCTGGAAAATAGTCTTCTGATAAGACTAAAGGTAGGAGTTCCTTATTCAGGTTCTAAAGCACGTGAGTAGCAGCTTCAGCTTCAAGCCCTATTGTCTGGGTTGTCTTCCTTCTTCATTTCTTTACAAGAACAAAGAAGTATTTCTTATGTAGTGTATAGTTTCTGTATTCTAAGTGTCTCTAAAACCTTAGAGACAATTCTGATACAAATTAAAAGGTGATTCAGAACAGCTTCTTGTTTAAATAAACAAACCTCAGGATTCGGGCTTCCTTAGGACTTCTTCCAAAGGGATTCTAGCTTTAGAAGTGGAGGAGAGCACCAAATGTTTTATCCGATTACTTCACTCCACAAGAGTCCCTCTATCTCTATTCCAGCACATTTAACAGTGGTTAGAATCACTGACTTTGATTTCGGTGCCGTGAAGAAAGAGTATTAAATTCATACATGTAGAAGTGAAATTTTCTCTTGGTGAAATACACCATTTTGTGCCAAATTAAAAACATGTGGAAGAGCTTGTATGTCTGACACTTTTCTTTTTACTTGTCTCTGAAACAGAATACTACAAGAAAAGTAAATGGAGTTGGAACTTATGGAGAGCTTGAATTTTCTCTGATTCAACTCAACAGGATTAATGCCATAGTCTTTTGAGTGGAAGAATAATCGAACCATTCTCCTTAAGACAATAAATCAAGAGAATAAATCAGACGTTTGTATCGTGTCTGAGTAAATAGATTACATCCAACACTAGTTTTTCCCGCATGATTTTTATTTCCTTTTTGATTTTCTCAGGAGGTGGTATCAAGGCAGAAGAATTTAATTTAAGATATTAGTAGCACAGAGAGTGGTATCCTGAATTGATTTTTCTAAATACCACCCCCCCCCCCTTTTGAATAATTGTGTAAATTTCTAAGGATAAATTGATCTTAGAAACAGTTTATGCTGTCGTCTTCATTTCTGGTGCGGACTTTACATGATTGTTTTCTTGTTGGCATGAAGTCTCCTTAACCAAAGAGTGAGATGTACTCTAAAGCAGATTTTTATTTTTGGATTTTATAAGCAAAATGGTCATGTGGACTGACTTCTGTTTGCAAAGTGGTATGCCCATTTCGGAAGGCTATCAGTGGAGCAGTAAACACATATCCAGTTTGGAAAAAAACTTTGTCCTTTTGTCCTTGCCTTTTGTCCTCAGATGAACTGAGTTTGTTCATGCTCCGTTTTCTTTCTCTGCCCTGTTCTGTTGCTATTTCTTTATTCCTATTTTTACTCTCCAATTTCTTCTCTTTCCAGTTTAAGCACAGTTACGAACATATGGGTAAGGAGCATGTAGTAAAACTAGATCGGTCCTAACTGTAGTATGTTGTATTGTATGTGCAATCTCAATGCTTTGCAACGTATTTAAACTTATTTAAACATGCCTCAGAGATTTAAAAAAAACGTATTTCACACTTTTTTTTTGTCTGTTACCTTTTCTGGGAGGAAGAGGATCATCTTTGGTTCTCTGTTGGTACCTTATCCAGTACAATGGATATTAAAGCCATATTCTGTATTGTTAATATGGTAGTAATCCTGGATTCTTCGACGGCTGCTATAGTACACTTTATGGGTAGTAGTGAAAATAGCAAAAATAATAATGAAAAGAGCTTCGTAAGTTCTTACGTCTAAGAACTGTAAGCTTGCCAACAAAAAAAAAAGGTCAATGCTCTTCTGGTTTACAGTGCCATTCAGTTGGAGTTGTAACATATTTTGGGCTAAGAGTATGAGCATAATTGGCTGTAGCAGCTAATCTGTTGGGCAGTTACATTTTGCACAGCTCGTATTCAGTTGCATTTCAGCATATGATTGCCATTCTGTGAAGTGTCACCGAGTGGTATGATTGTATGTAACAGCTGAAAATTTGACTTCAGATTCTTCAGTCTCTTTTCTGCGTTTTCTCTGTTTCCCTTGTGGTCCTTACACCGGCCTCTGCTTTACTTCTAGGTGGAGAACAATGTTACAAAATACAACTGCTCTTCCTGTGTACTGATAGGGGTTTTTACCTATAATGATAAATGAAATAGGTTTTATTTCTTTTTATTCCTGCTGGCGTGATGCAAAAAAGGAAGGGTAGTTGGTATTATGACTTCTTGGTGTGGTTTTTATACTTGAGTCCTGAATCTGTATTACGGAGGATGTTTATGTTGTCCAGACTGTCTGTGTGCTCAGTAGAAAGAGGAAGGAGTCCAATACTAATGTTAAGAGCTCATCTCTCTCCATGTTTTATTAAAAGCAGCCTAGCTTCATATCTTAGGCCCTGAATTAAATAACTGATGTTTGACTGCATGAATATGTATCCCACTTCTGTGAAGTGCCTGAAAGCTGGGGAGCTGCCTTTATTACCTCTCCTACTGGCACTGCTACAGGAGAAGGAAAAAAATCCAACTAATTTTTAATCATCTAATATGTCCCTTTTGGACACAGAATTTGTTGAGAGCCATAAATACAGTGCATGCCCTTTATTAAAGAGTAAATGTAAATTTTAAACCACACCTATAGTTGCTGTTGCTTGGATTGAATGTGTGCACAGCCTAACACTTCTCCTCATCACTCCCTATTATTAAAGTTAATTTCTGCCATTCTCCTCTTCATTCCTGTTTGAACAAAGGCAGGGTTTGTGCAACTCATTCAGTTGAGAACATCCTTCTCAGACATCAGGCAACTGCCACAACTCTTTCTTCATCGCCTCCAGCTCTCTTACGCAGAGTGGATGGTAACACCACAGAGCTTCAGGTACTGACTGTGGCAGCAAACTTTGGCATTGGTGGAACTGAAGGCCTGTAAGGCAAGGAAGTAATTTTTGAGAAGTTCTCACTAATGGAGTCAAGACCCTGAGTTTGGAGGAATGATGGAATAAACTGCAAAACTTTTGCTTCAGGCACTGCGGCAGATGATTTTCTAATAAATAATATGGTTTTGAATGTCATTGAGCTCATTCATGTTTGGTGGGGTTTTTTTCTGTTCCTTCTCCTCCCATTTATTATGTCAAGTGTGTCTTTTACTACATATCCAAGAACAGCTTTTATTTTTCTCATTTTTAGCTTCACTTTCTAGTTTTTACAGTTAAGTGCATTTTTTATGTTGTAGGTCACCTGTCACATTTCACCAGGGCAATATCTGTACACTGGAAGTAATTCAGCCTCTCTCTCTGTTTAATTTCATGCTAATGTCTGGAAGATGTTATCTAGGTTAGCCAGGCTGAGGAACGCTGTGTCCTTTCCTAATTTCTTGGCTATCTCACTGCCCCTTGGCGTATTATGTTGGTCTCGATTTTACAGATACTCATCTGAAGTGTGAACTGGCCAGATGAATTGTTGCCCGTAATAAATTGCTCAGTTTAAATTTATATGCTACACTGAATACCGCTTAAAACGTTGGGTCCTTAAAGAGGACCCACTACTATTTCTTTCTGCAGATACTGTAAATGGGGCAATGAGAAATTCCTTCACATTGCTGTTGAAAGTCCTGGCCAATTGTTTGTTGTTTCCCAAGTTACTTTTTAAGCTGAGTTCTCCAGAGGGAATACATAATGCGATGAATTTCTTTTGCTGCAGTATCTCTGTCATACTTTACTATATTATATTTGGTTGTTTATAACATACACATATGTATGTTTTACTTAGGAGAAAGAGTTTGGAAGCATGGTGTATTCATACCTATTTAAGAACATATATTCAGTATATATCAAAAGTGAATGCAAAAAGGGAAGCACAGCAAAATGTGGATGTCATGTGTCGTGGTTTAGCCCCACTCGGCAACTAAGCACCACGCAGCCGCTCGCTCACCCTCCCCCTCCCCGGTGGGATGGGGGAGAGAATCGGAAGGGCAAGAGTAAGAAAACCCACGGGTTGAGATAAGAACAGTTTAATAATTGAAATAAAATAATAATAATAGTAATAATAATAATGATAATAATAATAATAATAATTGTAATGAAAAGGAGAACGAGAGAGACAAACAAAACCCAGGGAAAAGAAAACAAGTGATGCAACCGCTCACCACCCGCCGACCGACACCCAGCCAGTCCCCGAGCAGCGATCGCTGCCCCCCGGCTAACTCCCCTCGGTTTATATACTGAGCATGACGTCATATGGTATGGAATAGCCCTTTGGTCGATTTGGATCAACTATCTTGGGCCGTGCCCCCTCCCAACTTCTTGTGCACCTGGCAGAGCATGGGAAGCTGAAAAAGAAAGTCCTTGACTAGTCTAAGCATTACTTAGCAACAACTAAAACATCAGTGTGTTATCAGCATTCTTCTCATGCTAAATCCAAAACACAGCACTATGCTAGCTACTAAGAAGAAAAGTAACTCTAACTCAGCTGAAACCAGGACATCATGGGTGTCTCTTGCAGCTGCTGAATCTGTCCATAAGAAGAGGTTCCTAAGAAAGTTTTATTAATGAATGTTGCATCATTGCTCTTTCATAGTTACAGCTGCTCAGGGTGAAGGAAACTCCCAAATCTCTCATACATTTGTTGAAATATAGTGTGATTAGTTGGTATATAAGTTTATACTATTTATTTCTCATTTGACTTCATTTTTCTTTGGGCCATGTCCACTGGGATAATGTGAAACAAAAGTAGGATGCCTGTTCTGATGTAATGTAAAGTAAAATGTAAAAGGATAGTAACATTTAAATTAGAACCTCGCCCTGCTCCTTGCCAGGAATAGTTGGTTCATTAAGTCAAAGGAGAATCAAAGTGATGAGCTTAATGGACTACCTCTTGAGAAGGTGGTGGTGTTACGCAGATCCTTATGACCGTCATCTACTGCTTGCTGATTTCCTGGGAGAAGTTAAGTCTTAATGACGTATTACTTGTCTGTCATCTATCTGCTTTGGGAAATTGTTTCTTTCTCTTATGTTACATTGATTTAGGGTTATTAAGGAATGGAAAAGGCAGGAGATTGCTCCATGTAGAGGACAAAAGGCAAACAGGAGAATAATTTCTACATAAAATACAGAATGAGGTGTACAGATTTTGGAGCAACATACAGCCACGATGACATGCAGTTTGTCTCCTATAGGCTTGAATGCGTGCCGTAGGGCCAGAGTCTTTAGGATGAAAGGGGTTTCTGAGGTATACCTGCTTTGAGTAGCATCCAACTCTGTCAATGCATTTTCTACTATAAAGCCCTGTACAATATGAATAATGATGTAGTGAACTGTCTCTGAGGAGGAAATAATTTCCATTTACCTTACCCATTGAAAAGTTAGCCATGTATCCCTTCCTTTTTTGATAAGCATTTCCATAGGGACGTTCATTCCACTCATTTTGGGCACCTGTTTTAGGATGTGACGAATCCAAAGTGTGGAAACTGGAGACTTGGTCAAAGCAAATCCATTTTGTCGTTGTTGACCTCATCTCTATTTACATCTCTCGTTGTGACTCGGACCTGTATGAGTGTTTCAGAGGGAACAAGATTGAGTCTTATGTAAGAAAATTCATGTGTCTCCTAAAAATCCTGGTACTTATTTTCTTTGGTAAGCAATTGTAAAGAGCTAGTGAAATAAAGAGATGGTGTTTTGGTGGATATTAACTTTTACAAGCTTATAGAATAGAGCCTTTCATAAATGGGATTCCATAGCTCTTCATAGATAATGAAAATATGAATGTAGTGAACTTGCTATATATATACTAGCAGATGATTTCCAAACACTTAAACCCAATGGATTTAAAATTTATTATGGTAAGAGGTTGCTTGGAATGTAAAGATCTTGGATAGTAACTACATTTTCTCCTAAGTAGACATCATCTGGTTATGTTGAAATATAAAGGCTCAATTTGGGTCTTCCTGAAAGCAGTGGCAGAAGTACTGTTGGCTTCACTAAATGCAGACCTGGGACAATGAGAACTATCCTGGAGTTGGGAGAAGATAGGTAAGCACATGCAACCGATCGACGTATCAAGACAAGAATAATTCTTCCTTCCAAGTATTGGGCAGTGGCAGAACATCAGTTATTTTTAATAGGTAGCAGGTAAGGGTAATTTAGGGTATTTTCTCTTTAGTGTTTTTGGGTGAGGTTTTTGCAAATGGCATAATTCATTATGATATAAGTACGTACTATTAATTTATGCAAGAATTGCTAATTTTTGGTAAACTTAGCATCCTTTGTAGTCCTTATCTGTTCTCATAGCATTCTCTTAGAAAACTGGATCAGATTTAAAATGATATATGAAACAGTAGAATAGAAATTTTATTGTAAGAATTGTGCTCCATAAACGATGATTATCTCCAAACAGGTCTACTTCATATGTCTAAGTAATAGAAATATACTTAAAAAAAAAAAATTCCTAATGTAAAGTAATGGTAACTATGATGCTTCAGACAGAGGGGGTCAACAACTGCTTCATACTGATAGTAACCAAATATAAACCAAGCACGAATACCAAACTTCTCAAGTCTTCATAAAATAAAATCAGCTGAGGTTTCAAGTTTGAAAATTTAATAGATTCCAGCTATGTCAAGGAGTCAGACAAATTCTGAGGACGTTTTTGAAATCAGAAGTATTAGTTCTTCTTAGAATTACCTGTATATGAATCTCTAACTTTATTGGTAGTAGTAAAACTTAACCAGTTAAAATTTCAGAATAGGAAATGCACCTGGTCTCACTAACATCCTAACTGAGCTCGTAAAATTTCAAGGTGATTGTTCAGAAACATCAGTCATCATCCTTCATGAGCCTTGCCAAGTTGTGTTTGAACCGGAAAGTGTTCCTGAATATTGGCAGTTTTTTCTTATTTTAATAAGAAGTAGAAAATAAAGGAGAGATTTGACAAAACGCAGAGCAGTTGGAGGATGGGAAGACACCCCTTTGGCCCATCAGATCCAGTCCTATGACATGAGAGGCATATGATTCCCCTTGGGAAATCCCTGCAGATGATTTGAAAGCACTTCTGTTGTCGTGACTCTGGGTAGCTGCAATGAGCAGTGTGTGCCCGATAGCCCCCCCCCCCCGGTCCTGCTGTGTGCGCTGTGCCTGTGCCCTGAGGGCAGACTGTGACAAGACCTTGCCGTGTGCTCCTCTTTACTTGGATGAAAACTGCATTGTACGGTCAGAGCAGGAGCGGGGATGCGTGCCGGGGGGTTATGTAGTCTGGGCAAAGGAGGGATGGGGGCTGAGGAGCAGGCTGCAGGCTCAGAGGTTTTGCCCTTGGGGAGGTGATGCAGCCAGTAACAGGCACTTCCCCGTCAGTAGGCTGTTCTCAAATGGTGTAGTCTCATTTCCAGCCAAATGTGGTCATGGCCTGCCTGTATTTGCTTTTACATCAACATTGATCTTTGGCTTCAGCAGTTCTCTGCCCTTGTTGATATTTACTCGGTGATGGTATTCATACGTAATGCTATCTCAGCCTTTTTTGGAAAAGGCCAGACAAACTAAATCCTTTTTATCCCATCATTAAGAATAAGTTCTCTGTTCTCCTGACAGTCCTGCTAGCCCTGGCCTGCACCTTTCACATCAGATTTGAGTTTCCTCAAACACAGTGGAGGTACTGCTGCGTTGCTGTTTAACTTTGGCGTTGCTGAGAATTAGAACACAATCAGACAGACTTACTGAACACAAAGGACTACCTGGCTATCCAAGAACCTGAGGTTTATGGATAAAAAAGTGAGGGTATTTTATTCATCACTGTCTAGTTGATTATGAAAATTAATTATCTTCTCTGATACATAGATGTATGTGAAACCACCTCTTGGGTCTCAGCTTTTCTAATTAAGAACCTCTCAAATCAAAATTGTGGATCAGGAGTTTGACTTGGAAATGAATGACAAACTGATTTTTTGCGCCTTTAATTTTAGAAAGAATTATTGACAACATTGAGTTTATTTGTTTTTTATCTATTTGAACATATATAGGTATAATTATATGCATACATCCATATGCAAATATATATGTTTTCTTCTCTCCGATGGAGGCAGCAGTGTTAGATCAAAAATAGGTTGTAGAGCTGATGGCAAATTAAGAGAATGTGAGAGCAGTCAAAAGCAGATAAAATTGTGTGACTTGATTTTTTTGCATTGTGGGCTCAAGATGATTTAACTAGTAATGACTTTCAGAGAACAGCTATACCTTTTCAGTGTAATGCACTGATTTAAAAGAGCATAACCTATTTTAAATCGTGGGAAATCTTGGAAAACAAGTTCTGCACTGCGAAAAAAATATCACTGTTAGAGGTTAGTTACAGTATTTTAAGAACTTCAAAGGACTATTGTCTTGGAATGGTTTAGGAAATTCAGTTAAGGTAGAGATGATCGAATGGGTCAGCATTTAGGAAATAAAGATTAAATGAAGCGTGTGTAGGGAGTTGAAGGCATTATGTCAAGGTAAGGAATGAGACTAGGACACAAAAAGGAATCCTGTGCAGGATGGGTGCTTGGAGTGCAAGTTATATTCTGGAGGGAAGGTAAGAGTGACATTGCCTTGTTAAAAAGAAGAGATGGGGACTGAGAAGCATGAAAAGAGACTGGTATTTGGATAATGGATGAAAAATGTAGAACCAGGGTAGAGAAAGAAGCAAACAACCCAACTTTCTCCTTTGTACTCTGAAATATGTGTATATATTTATTCTCACTCAGTAAAGACTTTGCACTTTTTGAGGTAGAACAATTGCTGTGCTTGGAATATCAATTTCCAGAAGACAGTCTCTGTGGGAGTAACACTACAATCCAAAACCTTTCTAATATGCTGGGACTGAACTGTGTTGCATGAATTGACCCCTTTCTGAAGAATGGTATTCTCAATACTTATCCCAGAGTACAGCTTGACTAGCTTTTAGTTAAATGGGGAATAGGATAAGTGATTGTTTTACCAGAACTCCAATTTAATATCTCATAGATATGCTGAACAGTTTGAAAGAACTTTCTTTCCACTTTCCATTGTTGGAAATTCTTTATAGCAGATATTAAAAATGTATATGAATTTATTGCTTTACTCCCAAACAATTGCTTTTCTCTGTAGGCTAGCTGCTTCAGAATGAGGAAAAAATGGTGTCCTCTACTCACTTGGAAATGCTGAGTAGCTTAAATCAGAGAAGATGAGTAAAGCAATGAAATCATAACATTATAAAGGTCCACTCCTGCTTCTCAGGAGAGCTTGATCGCTGAGTTGAATACATGCTTCTGCACCTTCAATGTGCTCAGAAATGAAAAAGATAATACTGTTAATCAGCAGGCAGAAGGAAAACCCCATTTTACCAGATTGAACTGTGAGACAGACTGGAGACGTGAAGCTCTTTTATGTCTCCCTGAGGCTCTTTCCCCCAAATCTATTTGGAGTACAGTCCCATCACTGCATATGCCATCAAGACCAAGACTTTCGTTGGGTAACCTTTCTACTTAGTCTGCATAGACTGTGAAGACAGCCCTAGCCTTGTCCTGTACTATGCTTCAAGTATGGGGGAAAAAAAAAACACATTTATGTTTATCTCAGTCTTGACCTTTGCTTGAGTGTGAAAAGGAAAGAGGAATGAGACTTGCTTATTATTTTTTACTGTCAACTTTGTTCAGATTGTTTATTTTTGCTTGAATATCTTAGACAAAGGCTGGTGTTTTGGCTCTGCATTTACACTCTGGTTCCATGATGTGTGTAAGACAGTGCATGACCTTTTTCTTAGCAGAACAAAAGATAAATATAGCCTGATACGTAGAAGTAATCTACCACTACAAGGAGCCTCATCAGCGCGATCATCATCTGCTCTTGTGTTTAAGTTTAATGAGGAAACTTGTTCAGTTGCACATAGCCAATCTGAAAACAATAAAGGCATAACTGCTGTGAGCTAAACTATTAAAAAAATTAAAATCCTCCTCATTTCATTTGTTGAAAAACAAGGAGAAGGGGTAGATATATGGCCACCCACTTGGTTGTGCAAATTGTAAGAAGTGAAAATAACTTGTGACAGAATTGCCTGAAGGTTTCATTTAGCCCGTCACACATGGCCTCAATAACACTGTGAAACAGTTTCTTTTACCCCCTCCAACCTACCCCAACCCCTTCTGCTACAAAATCTGCAAAGCATTTTTCAAATTAAGTGTGCACTGTTTTCCTTTTAAGTTTCAGGAGCAAGTGGCTGAGAAAGACATGCTGAGAGATTGGAAACAATCTGCATCAGCAACAAAGGGAGATGCCTGCTGCTTTGCAAGCAACACCGAAAATATGCCAGCCATGCAGAGCGCTCTGTGGCAGTAATTCCAGAGCTGACTGATGTTTATTTGTGCTGTGCACTAGCCCTTCTCAGACCGCTATGGGGAGGAGGGTGGATTTAAGAGTCCTTGGAAAACTGTTGCAGTATAGGTCATATTTTATTAGCACGTTGTCTGGGGTTTGGACCTGACGCTTGCCTCTTGAGCCTAGATAATGAGCTTTCTGGAAGTGCTGAGCCTTACTTCCCCGTGCAAATGTAGGCGAATGGGTAGGTGCTTGGTGCAGCTCTTACGGCTGGGGTTTTGACTGCTCAACACATGATTATCAAAATTGTCATTCTGTCGTAGTGGAAGAAATTAAATAGGGCCATTTGTACGTTCTGATGAAGAACTGATAGTGTCAGAAATAGTCTTGGCAGCCATTTTAATTGATGATGGAGTGGCTTTTGCATCCTAAAGAAGCACGGATCACTTCACCAAGTCAAGTAGTCAGCTGGTAAAACTATCTGACAGAACAAGAAATTAAAGCAAGGAATGAATCATAAAAATGGTAGGGTTGTCATAACTGGATCATTCAAGAAAGATAATGCATGAGCTTGGTGGAAGAGAAGAGTGTGACCTTCACCTTTCTTGTGGAGACATAAAGTATTTGAAAGAAGACAGTAGGTAGTTCAATACACATCTATAGTCTAGATGGATAGGAAGGCATAGGGGAAAGTCCAGTAGTTGCTTCTGTTTTGCTGCCGGATACATCCGTGTAAACTTTTTCTGTGTATGGGTTCATATAAATGTACTTACTCAGGCTTGAAAGACTTTGACTACAGCCTGTCTTATACAGTGTTATGTAGGAGCCGCTGCCTGATCCGTACGCAAGTTCAGTAATCCTCTGCGTGCACCGATACATCTCCCTGCAGGGTTTACCTATATTAAATTGTTGAAGACAGCCAGGGGGCCAGAGCAGGTGTCAGTCAAGGAGGAGCCAGGATAGTGCCAGCAGACCCCCGACAACGTATGTTTTCTGGCTACTCCACAAAACTCACAGTGGGAAGCAGCGGGCACTGGGCCCTCAGGACTGCCGTACCAGCTGCTGCAATGCTGCGCTGCGATCAGCCCACAGGCTGGGGAACGAGGGGATTGCTCCTTCCAAACCCCACCAGTCTGTTGCTGGGAATGTTCCCCAGGTTGAGGATCTTGGATTTAGTGAGCTAATGAGCAGGTAGCATTGCAGGGGCGCAGCATGTTAATAGTTAGAGAGAGAGCTGTAAAGTCTTTCTTCCAGCCAGGAAGAGATTAAACATGTAAATTATGTAACCTAATTCAGAAAAAGGGCAACATTCTAGAAGATATTCTAGCCTTGCTTTTCTTTTCTAGCCTTGCTTTTGCGTTACCCAACATTGATTAACAACCAAGCAGTGAGAGAAGGGCTGACATTTCTAATTGGGTGTCAGAAAGTAAGCAGTGTGATGATCCAGATCTTTGCGCTGATATTTAACCTTTCTGCTATGAAATGGCTGAGGTTTACATAGGCATAAATGAGATACAACTATTGGCTTTTACCATTGCAATCAAAACGTTTTGCCACTTAGATGATAATGTGTGGGGCGTTATGGATGGATGGAAGGTGCTCCTGAAAAGATTCAGTACTCCTGCGGTGGCTGAAGCAAAAGTGCATCACGGCTGTGTAGATCCGCAAGTGACAGCGACAAATACTGCAAGTCCAATGCACGGTCCTTCAGCTTCTCTGTGACCATCTTCTGTTAGATAGAAAAAATCCAGCTACTTTGAATTGCACACAATGTGGCTTTTGATAATCGAGTCAAGCAGAAAATACGGTGGTAGAGTGCAGCTGCAGGAATTCATGTACAAATGTGGTTGTGGAAAATAGCCAAGGCTAGCTATTGCCTTCTTTTTTTTGCCCCTGAAACTTTGTTCTTTATCAGCTGCCTGTGTTGAAATTAGTGTTGAGAAGATTTTAGAAAAACAAAACAAAGAACAAGCTTACATAGGACTCGAGGAAACAATCAAACTTCATAGCTGGCTGGTAGAAAATCAGAAATCAGTGTAGACTTAAAATACACAGGAAAGTTAGATTTTTTTTCATTCTCTTGTGCTTTGATACACTGCACCAATATAAATGGCTTATATGTAATCCCCAATTTAAAAAGAGCTGGCAAGACTGTAAAGCTGACAAGTAAATGTAATGCTAGAATTTTAATCCTTTTGTAATTTTTCTATTGATGTAGCTCAGAATTATCAATCTTATACAGTATAAACAAGGAAAAAAAAAAATTTGTCCCAGGAGTCAGAGGGCTGGCTTAAAATTAGATTATTTTTCTTACTAGTTTTTCTACCTTGTCTTCCTTAGAATGATTAACACTTTTAGATAGCAATCACATTATATTTTTAAGTTTTCATTGGCAATTAGGAAGGTTGGATTTTTAATTACTTTTTCAAAATAGTAAGAACAGGTAATAACAGGGGTTGATATTAAAAAGATAAGCAAAAAAATGAAGCTGAGGTTTGTAGTAATTTGAGGTTGTCATCTTGAAACTTGGTGCCAATATGAAGAAACAGTGCAGTGATAATTAAGAACAGGTTTCAAAAAAAGGGTTTCAAAATAGTGGAAAGTACATAAACTTAATTTAAATATCTTCAATTCTCAAACTTCTGTCATATTACATGGCTCTGGGTCTGTCTACTCAAAACATTTCTTGACAATGCTTCAACTGGAAAACATTTGCAGACAATATGCTGATAGTGGATATAAAACGCTTTTGCTTTACGCAGGACCCTAAAACTGTTGTTTCTTTTGCATCTGGCACAGAATTTCTTCTGGAAATAGGTGGCTCAGGGAAGCAGCTTAGGAAGAAGAAACTATAAGCTTTTCTGTTTCTTCAGGAAAGTTTATAGAACATTTGGTTGTGTATGCCAAGAAGCCAAGTCTAGGTGAAAAAGATTCAACTATCCCCAATGTATAAAGCTACGCTATTTATTGTTGTGCTAAAATTATTTTAGCTTTGATTAATCATGCCTGTTTGCATTAAAACAGCCTTGCTTTTTCATGCTTTTCTGATTAAATAGTCTATTCATTGTGCTCCAGAGACGCATAATATTATTCAGACTGATTTTTTTTTTTTTGTATGTATAAAGCTGAATCCAGTGCTTTTACCACAGATGTGCAGAGGCTTCCTAAATGTCCAAAGCAACGTTGACGCTGACAGAAATACTGGGAGGGGTTGGGGGAGGACAGCTCCATGTTGTGGGAAGTGACTCCTGTGTCTCCCGTATCCGATGTTGGGAGCAAGCAGTGTCTGGGGCTAATACTGGGCTTCTCAGGGAGGTTGAATCTGCGTTGATAGAAATAGTCACTGTGCTAGTTAAATTCCACATCGGGATTGTAACATCACACACCATCTTCTGCTAGACCTTTCTATCTAGAGTAGTTTGTGACTGTGAAAGCACTGGAGTTACGTTTTCCCCTTTTGTTGTGATTTAGAAAGTCATCTGTGGCCTGAGTCCAGTTACTCTCTGCGTTGTTGCGATGTTTTATTCATGATGATGCTTGCAGGGGGAAAAGCCATGCAGAATTCTCCAGGATGTGGTCCACGGTAAATAGCGTGTCCCCATATTAAAACAGCTGATAGCACACAACTTGTAAGGAAGAGAAATACCTGGAAGTGGAAACTGAGAAATAGAATGGAATGAAAAGAATTTTTTCTTCTCCTGTTCTACTTCCTATAGGTAAAGCCCTTAAAGTATTGAGCTCCAACTGACTTCCAACTCTACTCAGTCTTTTTGTTAGTCTCTGAATTGTTAATAATGCACAGTTCAAAAGCAGACCTTTTGCCTGGTGTGGGGAACACGTTTAGGAGATCCTGAGGACTCTATTGCCCCTGGAGCATTGGCTGGTATGGTGCGTGCGCTGACTGGGTGGTGGGATCGCAGCTATGCAGACCCCCCTACTTCATCTAGACGCAACAACAAAAGTTGGAGAGCCGGCATATTGACTTTTAGGGTGTAGTTTCTGTGCCAGCTGTCTTGCAGCGATATAAAGCACAGTTTTAGGAGAAAGGGGCACTGGTTAGTGGGAAGCAGGATTCTCTGGGCTGAGAGTCAGAGAAACTTGGCTCCCTTGTTGCACTTGCATTTGCAGTTCTTGTGCTACTGATGTTTATTCTGGACCTTTGGTATTTCAGAGTGCTATTTTATTTTAAACTAGTGCCAGCTTTGATTGCAAAGACAGCTTCCAAAAAATCAGAAAATTACAATCTCACACACGCTTGCACCTAAAGCAAAAATATTTCATTTAGTCAGGCT
Source organism: Balaeniceps rex (assembly GCA_013401315.1). Taxonomy (NCBI): domain Eukaryota; kingdom Metazoa; phylum Chordata; class Aves; order Pelecaniformes; family Balaenicipitidae; genus Balaeniceps; species Balaeniceps rex. The sequence goes on along the minus strand of VYZW01000785.1, from coordinate 15,026 downwards.
ACAAATAATTTTTTTTTAAAATTTCAGACCTTTAAATATAATGGGTAGACAGTTTAATGCCTTCCTCATTTTTTCTTTTTCCTTCTTTCCTACTATAGAATTAACAAAGTTTTGTCCCATCGCTTTTTCTTCTTGCCACTTCGTAATTCCTCAGAACTGAGGAATAAAAACCAAAATTATAGAATGATAAAAAGGAAAATGGAGAATTGGGGAAGGAGGAGAGGGGGAAGAGAGAGTGGGAGCTATTATTTTTTCCTGTCGTGCTTAGTAACAGGAGAACAAGGGGGACCAATGTTTTTGGAATTTTTAATCTTAATGAGAAATACAAAACTTTAATGAAACCTGGTTTTGAAGGCAGACCATTTTCAAATTAAATTTCCCTCAGCTCTAGCTCTAACAGCTTTTGCTTTTACCTGACAAGTAACAGGAGGCTAAAGGCTGTTGATTCTCTCCAATCCAACAGGAGTTACAAGCATGTGACTTCAAGCATTTTCAAGTAGTCTTTTTAAGGATCAGCTTAATTGCTGTCCTACAGGACTGTGGATGTAGTTAAAGTTAAGTACGTGATTAAGTGGTTTGTTGGAACCAAGCCAGAACACTTAACACCTTGCAGAATCCCCTTCTTAGTGTAATATGCAGTCATGGGGAATTGTCTCTTGTAAGAAAAGAGAAATTTTCCTATTCCAAACCCACTGCTCTTCCTTGCTTTCGTTCTTTAAATGTACTCTCTTTCTAAGCCCACCTCTCCTTGAACTCCCCTTCTAAACATAAAAATAGTGAAACACATATGCTCTGTATTTTTTGACTGTGCGCAGGTGAATGTTTTCCTCTCTCCAGCTGCGTAGAAACCAAATGTCAGTTCAGCAATGTTACTTTCCCCCCCCCCCCCCATTAATTTTTCAA
>VYZW01000785.1:3466-13961 GCA_013401315.1 Balaeniceps rex | reverse complement strand
ATAGGACTCTTTGTTAAAAGTGAATAGCTGGGGGGAAAAAAAAAACCCAACCCAAAAAGACTCATGCCTTTTCTATTATGATCATTTTTTTCACAGTAGACTGTAGCATATGTGTTGCTTTCCTGGGACACTGATAGTTTGCTTAGGTGTTTAGAATGTGATAATGCTGGTTTGCATTTACAAGGACTAATAACAGGGATCCAGGAATAGATAAACATGACGGGGGATTTCCATTGCCTTAGCCAGCTATTCAGAAATTGGGAGAATTAAACAATACTTACAGTATGTTTTTTAACAATAAAAAATCCTGGACAACTGGACTTCAGCACTGCGTGTTCTGCAGTTAATTTTGGATAGGAAAAGTTCAAGCAATTTTGGCGCTCTCATCAGGTGGGATCCTGGGATTAATTATTATTCAGTAATCAAGTTTTTGGGATTTTTTTGATAGGAATGCTGTGAGAGGAAAAGCTATTACATTGTTATATTGTTTTAAAGGCTGAGAGTTTTTGTTTGGACGACTCGATTGTAAAGGTTTCGCTCATCCTTTGCCAGTTAGGTAGAGTCTCTGTTTTCAGCAAAAGTTGCTTGTGTTCCTTGCCATGATCCTTTGCCTCATCATCTGAGAAGGTGCAACTGCAAATCGTTATTGTATGCTTGCATGACTGCATGAAAAAGTTAGCTGGCACACAGCATGAAGACAATAAATCTAAAGCTTTAATATTTAAAAGCATTTTGCTTTTATTAACCTTTGTTAGTTAGAACAACTGCTATGTTTCAGAGGTACCGGAGAATTTCACCTCCTCCAACTCCTCTATTGTAACAGCTGAGCTATATATTTTTTTCTAGTATGTAAGCGAAAGCACGCTCAGCTCTCTGGCTGCAAGTATTTAACGAAGAGCAGAATTTGAAGACAAACTGTGATACCTTTATTTGCAGTGTAGAAAATTTTACTGTGTGACTAGTGCTAGTACAGTCTACCAGAACCCAGCCTTTCCTCCAAACTGCAAATCTGATACTCTTGCTAGATTCGGATCTGGATTAAAAAAAAGAAAAAGTCCCTACGCAGTTTGCTGCTTCAAGGAACATATGTATCTTTTCCCTTGACTGTTGGGAGGGTAATCTCAGGTTTGCTATTGCCAGCCTGTATCTCTTTGCTGCATTCACTTTCATTACTCACTTTTGAGCAATCCTGGTGATGGATTTTAGCCCAAACTTGTTTGTAACTGTAAGGGAGAAGTGTTGCAGTGGTAAGGAAGAAGTAGGGGAGCTCAAAGGAAGGTGATGCTGGAAGGAGTGGGAACTCAGAGTGTTGATACAACTTTAACTTGTACCTTTGCATTGTTTTCTCTCAAATCATAAATGTGTTCTGCGTAGAAATTATTTCCCCTTGCAACTGTTGCCTTTCCTGGTGAAGCGATGTGGAAGCTGTGCAGAACCCAAGTGGCAGTCTGGGAAAGAGGTTTTCCTAAGGACACAATGACAAGTTTTGATTTTTGCGATTAAAACTTGCAGATGTGTGAATTTTATAAAAAAATTCTGCATCAGCCTTATTTTGAAGATGCTTCCGTGTTAGGAAACATAAATTCTTGTACATTTTTATTTGATTCTTCTGTATCTTTTTAGAAAAAAAATGCCTGTTTTTCTGTGACAGTGACCTGCAAACAATACCCATTCTGTTGAGACCTCTGCTCAGTATGGGATTCTCAGAATAATGTACCTACCTTTTTCTTAAGATCAGGATCACTCTGATACGAACAGGGAAGACTTTCTGAGCTGTATTTTGCATTCCAAGGATTTCCTGAGTCCTTGCAAAAGTAGCCAGCTTTTTCTTGAATTGCTTTGCTGTCCCTCCTTTTCCAGTACGTTTGTCCTGTTGATAAGAGGTAGCACCCATTTCAGTGCAGCCGTTGCTGCTTCTGTCTTTGAGATGGGTACGCGTTACATCTTTTCAATTTCTTGTGGACTGATACACATACTCTTCCTTAACGGGAGTCCTGAGTCTTTACTCATTCATCTTCTACTGCTTGCAATTTTTCTTAGAGAAGCAAGAGCATTTTTTATATCATCATGTTAGCTTCTAAGCTTGTTTCCAATATAAAAAGGAAAAATGGCCTGTATTGTTTTCTAACTGATAGTTCATTAATCTTTCTCTGAGATCCTGTCTTCTCTGAATAATCATCTTGAGGTAACGGTGGGTGTTGTCACTTTGTCAGCTCCATGCATGTTAAGCTGGCCCTCGCTAACTTTGTAGCCAAGTGGTGAAACTCTTCATAGTTCTTGCATCTTTTTCCCCAAATTCTGACCACTTTCGCAGTTGATGATGTTGGCTACAGTGTATTTTTTTGTAATTCTGTCTTTGAAATCTCTATGTCTTTTTACCTTATTTGATTTTTCTTACAGCATTTTTGATTTTTAATAATGTCTGTAATGGCAGAGGACCATCCCTCTTCCAGAAACCAGCTTATTTTGTGCGGCAAGTTCCACATGCATTGTCAAGGGTTAGCTCTGGGTCATTTAATAGTGTCTGCTGGAGTGTTTTGATCCCAGTTATGATGCCTGGTCTGTTACCAGAGCCAGTTTTTATGTGCTTGTCTCTGCAGGCTTACACTGGGAGCACACAGTTCTGTGTTATTGCCTTCTCACTGTACNTTTTTTTTTTTTTTTTTTTTTTTTTTTTTTTGCATGGAGTGCATTTTTCCTCAGATTCCTGTGTTGCCATTTCACAGTCAATTCCTCTGCCTGAATGAACTAAAACCTTCCCCAAATCTCAAGTGCTTCAACATACGCTACTGTCAGGCACCTTCTGACAGTGTCCCGTCATGCTCTTCTCAGATGAGGCCACCGACAAGCAGGTGTTGAAGAGAAAAAAAAAAAGATAACATACATTACACGAATAACCTACTCATTCACTACTCATATGGGGCTAAAGAATCGGTATGTATCTCATCCCTGCAGTCAACATAAAAAACACCATAGAAAGTGATCCTGTATTTTCAGTTTTCAACCAGAGTGCATTAAAAACTAGGGTCTTGTTCATTCACTTTAATGGTGGCAGCCAGTAAAGGGAGATACTCGTGTGTTAGCATCCTAATGGTGTTTTTCAGGTATTTTATGTTAACTAAATTGAACTAACACATCTTAAAAAGAAATCTGGTTTGCCTGTCGAGAGGAGTGTGAAAGCAACTAATTCACTGCATAGCTGGAAAATAGCAGAGTGTCAAAGGTGGCTCCTGCAAATGCGTTGGGAGTCAGCGAGTGTTACTTTTGCAGATATTCTTACACATGCAGTTAAAGTGCATGGGCAGATAGATATTTTTGGGAAATTAAATTGCCACGAGGTGATGGAGACAAGACTGGCATTATTGAACTGTGATCAGTAAAGCTTGTCTCACCTCTTGGACTTTCTCAGTTGGAATAATTTATCTACAGCTGCTATGCAGGAAAACTTGCTTTACTGAAAAAAAAAAAAAAATCCATTTTGGCTGTGCCTAGAGTATGAAGATTCATATACCAGAATTAATTCATTTTAGCCTGGGATTAAAGCTGGGCCATGCTGATAGTGCTCACTGCGTGTTCCATCTGCTTCCTCCAATGCATACTAATGCTGGAGCTTAGAAAAGTTTGGGAGCGTGATGCCCCAGCTGGTAGCACGAAGGCCTTGGGAGAACAGGGGTGCTGGGACTGTCCTGACAGCCTGGTGGTAATTCCTTGGCTTGGGTTATTCCCTAATTAATAAGATGGATCAGCAACTCTAGCAGGTGCCCTTTGAAAGCCAGACACAGCTGAATTTTGCACCCAGACTAGCCCACCCCTAGCGTGCTCACTGTTCCTCATTGGTTTTTATCCTCCCATGACACTTGGTGTTGGTGTTTCACATATTTCATCCGTTGTGCATGCTGTGCGCTTCTGGCCTCTAGTGCCTATTGAGGGGAGGAAGCCAGAGGAGGAGGTGGGGAGTGAGTAGATGATCAGTCTTCTCTGGACTCTTACATGGTTGCCTGTAGTTGAAGATGGCTGGCCCAATGCAGGTGATTCTTTTCCATTTTATTAAAAGATGCATATATGTTTCAGAACAATGAGATAACTGGCCTAAATATGCTGCTCTATGGAATTTAAAAGGAAATAGGTTTGTCCCATTATCTCAACCATTATATAAGGTGAAATAGATTTTGACATCTGATGTCTGATTGTTCCGTGAAGGCAGATTTCCCAATCTCTTGCTGTAAATGTTTAAAAATGCCATGTCATAAGAGCAGTCCTTTTATATCCTTCCGGTGTATTTTTTTTTTTTCCCCCTGACTGCCAAGGACTAATCTGGGCGGAGGGAAGGACTTCAGAATAATTTCCTAAAAAGCTAAAGGAACTCAGAAGAGAGGGAAGCGGAAAGTGGGCTGCAGATCCTGCCAGCTGGCCAGAACTCAGTCCCAGCGAGACAGCCCATGCTGCCAGTCCCCAGGAATGTGCTGGCAGCCAGTGCCTTACCCAGCCCACCCGCTCCCAGGTGGGGGAAGGCAAGCGAAGCAGTCCTTTCCTTGCTGGGATTTGCCATGTGATATATTGGACTATTTTAGATATATTACATTAATATTTCTGGCTTTAAATTGGGAACGGCTGTGGTTAAAGTATCCTGGATTCTGTGGTCAAATAGTTGGTGTTGGCAATTTCTGTGGTCACATATTTGGTAGCTAATGCTTTTTATGAATTCCAGATTTTTCTCCTGTGGGATAATTGTGCCTCCGGAGCTAATGCTGGAAGGCTGTGGCTTGGTCATGTTCGTTGCTTTCTCCTTGAAGATCATAGCTCTTTACTTCTACCACAGATACACTGGTGGGAAAACAATAGAGCATCCCTGTAGCTACATCTAGTACATCTATCTGTACAAGTGAGCGTGCATTTTCCCCAGAATATGTTGTTTTGCCCTATACTGTCAGTATATTGATTTACTTTAAAGCTCGTGCAGAAAGGATTCTTAGTGAGTGCTATTGGTTTCCTTAGGAGGTGGAATTACTCATCTTTTCTGAATGAGAAGACCTACGTTCTGAAATACGCTGTTTTAATTCGGTGAAGCTGGGCTGGTTAACCCAAGCTAAAGATTGCATCCAGTGAGGTCTTTTTCATTCAAGGGAGAAATGGCAGTGGCTGACTACTAAACGGGACAAATAAAATTAGCTGTTATGAAAAAGAAAAACCTGCAGTGAATTTCTGCTCTGTATTTGGGAAGGCCCTGAATGGGCTGCTTCCCACCAAGAACATGTGTAGGTGCAGGTGTGTATTTGATGCCAGTGTAGAAGCTGGTAAAATTACATAGTACTGTCCAGTCTTTTCAAGGGCAACTCACAGGCACGTGTCTCAGCAAGACATTTTGACTTCTTTCAGCCTTTGACATGCAGATACTTGTTACAAATCTAGGAACACAGAGAAGTCTGCAGAAATTATGCAAATTGAATTTATCAATTTTTAAAAGAAAGCAGACATGGTGATTTGGTTGACCGTAGCCTGGATAAATACATGTCATGTAAAGTCAGGCAAAGGTTGACAAGAACTGAGGGGTGTTTTTAGAAAAGGAAAAAAAAGGGGAGGGATAGGAGCATAACTGATGCCAATGAGCTCAAGGAAAGTAAATCTTTTTAAAGTAGTCTAGTTTTTGTCAGTTTGTACATTTTGCTGGCAAGAGTATCCTGTTACAATAACATATTTAGATGTTGATAAAGTTCTGAATTTAGTAATGCACTAAACTTTGTTTAATCAATCACCAGTATACAATAAATGCTGTATAGTTTAAGTGGATTTAAAGTGTGCTTGAGTAAAATTCATATATATGTGTAGACACGCGTACTCACTTTATTTTTGCTTGTACTCTTACAGTAGTGGAAAAAAATCAAAGGATACCCCTTGAAAGTTTTTAACAATCAAGTTGTGCAAAAGATGCTTTTCATTTACCAGTGCCTATTTGCTGTTGGAAATCTGAGTATATAGCCATGAAGGCCAGCTGTTTTCTCCTTATGGCATTAGTAAAAAGAAAAAACCAAAACAATATGCCTTGTTTAGAGTATTTCTGGGACAAATTTCCCAGAATTTTCCTACTGCTTTTTCATTTCTTTACATAAAATACCCATAACCCCTCTTCCTTGATGAGGTGGCAAAACATCCAAATACGCTGGCTGATTTTTATGAGATTGATTTCTAGCTCTTGTTTTCTTCATTGTCCTGAAATGCATCTTTCTGCCTACTAATTACTAAAAGGATATGCAATCAGAGAGATTTCTGTGTTTCATTAAATTAGACTGAGGCTGCAATGAAAAAGTGGAAGATGATGATTCCTGGCTGTTCTTTTCTTTCGTCCTGATGTACGAAAGGGGAAAGAAAGAAAAAAAATCTGCTTTCCCCTTGCGAGACTGGTTTGTTTGTGTGCAGGTTTGTGCACGTGTATACGTTATCTGTATGCGCCATTTAACAAGGAAAAACACTGCGTTAAAGATGCTAAGAGTAACAGAACTTGGTTTTTTGGTTGGCTGGAATTCACATTTCAGAATCATTCACCATATTGGCACGAGCGAGAAATTTCACCGTCTGATATAAAAATCATGTGACTTAACAGCAGCTCGGAGAATTAAGGAAAACATCAAAAGCTGCAAGAATGGCCGTGAACTTGCAAAATTTGCAATGCTGTGTGCATGTACTGGTACGTCTGCCATTGGGTCACTGGAAGAGAGAGCCCTTGGAGCATCAGTTCTACTATTTTGTTGTTATAGTCCTTTACACAACCCTGTCCTGCAACTGAAACTTGGCCTTCCGCTTACTGCTAGGGGAAACTGTCCCTCAGTCTTCTTTATCTTTGAGATTGTCTCCCCTTTGAGTGCTGTGTTTTTGGTGAATAAAGGCAGATTGTGAAATTCCCATCCTGTGAACTCCAGTTTGAAGATGAACAAAAGTTCTTGAAGGGAAGGAGTGTATTTTCTAGAGCAATAGTGAAATTATAGGATTATTGTTTTCAATCCCATTACATCTCTGGGCAGACGGGTCCAATCCATGAAGGAATTTATTTCTCTTTTGGCAGGAAGTCTTATCTGGATTTAATCTTGATGTGGGACACAGTAATACAAGAGATAGGCAAGAATGAATCGTGATGGCCGGACTAAGAAGAAAGGTAAAAAGAAAACCAGTGAGAGTACATTTTTATAAGCAAGCAGGGCAGAGCACTGCAATGAGTAAGTGAGAAGAGCACAATGAGAGGTTTGGAAAATGCATTTCGTGGAAAGGAAGACTTCTATTTTAAAATACTTTTTATATTACATTATGTATCTGGCAGAACTTCTGATTCTTCTAGCTTTAATGAGAATGCAAGTCAATGTCCAGAGTCTCTGTAAACTAAGAATCGATCCTTTGCAGGGTTTCCCTCCTCTGTTCTTGCTCATTCTTTTTCTTGAAATTCCAACATGTTGTTTTTTATAATATTACTGTTCTGACTCTTGGATCGATGATAACAAGGGTCTCTTGCCTTTCTGTAGCTCTCAGATGCTAGCTGGTGCTTTTATAAAGCTTTTTATCTTTCTAATACTTTCCAGACGTTAACTAATTAATCTTAACAACACCCTGTCAAGGAGGTAAAATAATTCAGTGATGTTATTTACAGATGAGAAATCAAAGGAAGGGAAGGGAAGCAAATGGTTCAGAAAGATGGTACAGTTGGGAATAAAGGCCACTGGTATATGCAGATCTGCCTGGCAGTCAGGTAACTGTAACATATTTCTCATGTTTAAAAGCTGTTCTGATTCTTTGCTCCTCAATGTAATTTTTCTTTCCCAGTTTTTAATTCTCATTTGGTTTAAAAGAAGCAGCAATTAGGCTTATGACTAATTCGGCAAAATTTAGGCAACTTTTATTAAAGACAACCTTGTTTATTAGAAGGGTTTCTGGCATTCTTCCAGTCCTTCGGAGACCATTTTAGGATTCTCTTACAATGTAAAGGCTTTCTTAATTATTATGCTGTTCATTTTGCCATACAGTGTACTACATTGTTTAACATTCCTCTCATCTGTCTCTTGGGCAAATACAGTAACAGTTATGAGAGAGATATCTACTGAACCGTATTTTAAGTAATCTTTATTGCACTTTAAGTAACTTTCCAAAAAGGAGGTTAAACAAGTGAAAAAATGGTATTGTCAGAGGAATAATCTTTAATAAAGGCAGGAAATAAAGTATGTTTTTTATTATATCACATAAGTAAGAAGGCATCTACAGTGAACTTCAGTTACAAAATAAAAAAATTCCTAGCCTAGCAATATATTGAGAAGTGAAATACCATCCTCACTTTCAGCTGGCCTAGTCCTTCTCAATTAACATATTTGCTAGGGATTTATCAGGTCTTAGAAGACTGAATGGGATGCTCTTTTATGTAGAATAGTTTTTGTTCTAATTAGTTAACTCTCAGACCACTTGTAGACCCTCAATAAATCTGCGGTGGACATGCTCAAAATGCATACTGAGCACATTACATTTTCCAAGGGAGAAAACCCATTTTACTCCTGTCCTTTCTGTTCACCTAGTGTTTATGTTTGCAGTGACAGAGCTTGTCCATGCACTGCTGAAGGAGAGACTGTCAGAACTTAGATTTTTAAAAATCTGTCTTTAGATTTCACATATTTTAAGTGTTTTTTTTTGTTTTTAACCACTTTGAAGGAACTGTACAACCTTTCCCTTCCTCCATCCCTCTTCCCCCACCTGCCATTTCCACAGGAAAAACCCCACTCTTTCTAGATGACAAAGTCATTTTGTGACCCAAAATAGCCCACCCTTCTTGGCAACCCCCCCTTTCCTCCTCATCTCCGTTCTCCCCCACCCTCACTATGCTTTTAAATATAGGCTTGAGTACCTGCCAGCTGCGTACCCAGCCCTCAAAGCGCAGTCTGTGGTGGGGATCATCTTTCTGCCTTCAGCTGCAACCAGTGAGGAAAAAGATCCTGGAACAGTGGAGGATATTTCATATTTTGAGTTATATTATTTAATTTAATCTCCTCTTTGCTTATTTGGCAAGGCAGCTGATCCACCAAGAACTGCACATGTCAGATGTTTTGTAACTCACTGTGGTTAGAAGGAATCAATATAGTGCCCCTGGAGGTTCAACTGGAGGATGCTTTACTCCATAATCTTCCCTAAGTCTCCAAATAAAACAACAAGAATTTCGGACTTGCACACAGTAGTTCTGCTGCATCAGTAAAGCAGATTGGGCATAGACAGCTGTTTTCCTTTCAGGATGTGAGGGAGTTGAATCATGGAGTGTGAGGGCAAAATAATTCCATGATAGAGGCTATTAGGGAAAATTTATCTTAATGGAAGGGGCCAATTCCAAATAGAATGGAGAAGTGAGTGGTTATGGCTCTAGGTGAACTATCAAAGATGATAATCTGACAAATTTTCTTCTTTGCTCCATTTGTGTGATCCCAGTGAAAAGACTTGTGTGTTTCATTCTGTTGGGTTCAGTCTAGCCATGTGCTGTGGACAGGTGAACATGATCTCAACAGTGAAACGTTTCCACCTGAACAAATTCCATCAGGTATAAATCAGTTCAGCTGTTCACTATTTGGTGTTTCTGGTCTGTGGTTCATGCCTATTGGAAGTTGCATTCTCTGCTGATTCAGTGCGAGAGAAGCAAGTGAGAAGTCAACAGCCACATGAGCCCCTTTGACGAGAACCGTCCCGTGAGTATCTGTACAACTGTTCATCTTTCACTTCCTGCAGATGTTCAGGCAACAGCAGAGGTACACATCCAAAGAAAAGTATAAATGTAGCAAATACTATAAATGAGAAATTGCTTGTAGGTGTTAGAATTGTACAGGACTAATAGTCTTGAGAGAGTATCCTTCTGGCTTGCATAAACGTGTGAAATAATTCAATGGGTTGGAGAGGAGAGGCATCCTCTAACCCTTATGTGTGCCGTGTTCTACTGATATGTTCTGTTTTCGTTTGCAGAGGAACAACCAGCTTGGTTTGCTGTAGCTCCTCAGCTCAAGAAACTCGTGCTGATTGGGACAGGGGAATGATTTTGACCCATCTTCTTGCAGCCCTTTTTAGGGGTGAGTCAAATCCTGTATACTTGAGCATGGAAATGTAGATGATCCCCGAATTAATTTTTATTTTTAATTTTGTAAACATGGAAAGAATGGGAGGAGAACCTGCAGCAAGGGGTAAGGTCAGATAGTCTGATGTTACAGCCATCTTTTACCTCCTTGGATGTTTAAAAACATTGAAAGCTCTTTAAACTACCCATGTGGCAGCAGACGTGATTAATGAGAAAAGGTCAAGTACTGCACTGATAACATCATAGAAATTGATAGAAAAGGCCCGTTAAGTCATCCTGTCTATCTCCTTGCCAGCACAGGATTATTCCCTACAGTCTATTTTCTAATGCTCTGTTCACATTGTGTAAGAGAATTATGAGTTTTATGACTTTGGCCTTTTGACAGTACATGCTTTATGGAACTTACGGATTGTTTTA
>VYZW01000783.1:0-12826 GCA_013401315.1 Balaeniceps rex | reverse complement strand
GGCTCTGCCTTGGAACCCTTCATAGTTTAGCAGTGTCCCATTTGCCATATTATGGGGTTTTAATTGTCACCTCTGCTCTCCCAGCTGTCCTTTGCTCCTGTAAGACTGCATTTTTTATTTTCTTTTCCATAGCTTTTGTTGCATGTAGCTGTTGTTACACAGGGGCTTGAGTTCAAAGCCAAGTGAGAACACTGGTTGTCCTCCTTCCAGTTTAATGCAGTCTCAGCTCTGCCTATCTGTGGAAAGAAACTGATTTCTAGTAGTAGCCAGGTGGTGTGGCCATCATCGTTTCCTCCTGGCTAAGAATCTTAATGTCTTGGTTACCTTTTCCCTTTTTTTGAGTCTTTGCTTGTCTTAGTCACATGTTCACATGAGCATAGAGACCATAAACTTGTTTGGATTATTGTTCTCCTTTATTTGTACAGCCCCTGGCACAGTGAGGACCTAGTGTGATGGCTTTTTAGATGCTGTCTCTGTAAATGCTCAATAATATTCAGAAATGGACTAGGTTCACCATCTCACTTTATGTAAGCTGCTGAACAGTGTGTAGGTAATGTTGATGGTTATTGATTTTAAATTGGGTTTGGCCAAGTAATCTGAGGTTTGTTAGCTTTGATGTGAAAATTGCTTCATTTTGATCACGCCACAAACTTCTTTTTTTTTTCCACTAGCTCCATCTACTGTGCCTAAGGGTACATGTGGAATTTCAGATGTCTTCAGTGTGGGTTCTCGTGAGTCCACATTAGCCAGAAATTTCCAGTTTACTCAATATTCCTCAAAGCAGGGGGTAGCACTCCAAAAGTAGCAAAGGCAAACAAAATTAGAGTTGGTGTCTGGATCCTTTAAAAACAAGTCAATGAATTCAGTATAGGTAGTTGTATTTTTTGATAGCATTGTTTAAAACTTCAGTTTCATGTATACCTTCTTAATTTAAAGGAGTATAAAAGTTAAGTTTACAGCTGTTTAATTTGCTCAGCTAAGAGTAACAGTTTAGCTTTTTGGTTTTGGGTTTTTTTGTGGGTGTTTTTTTTACACTGTTTAGAAGGCAGCTTGCTCTCTTGCGCTGGTCAGAGTTTTTACTGCAATTTTTTTAGGTCACAAATGGTATTTGGTGCATTCATGGAGGCGAGGTCCATCAGTGGCTATTGGCCACAATAAAGCCTTTGGGGGCTTAACTCACTGATTTCCCTGGCAGAGCTTCCCAGTTGTCATCAAGGATTGCTGTTATACTTGTTTCTTACACTTTTCCCTTGAGTATTGGCTACTGGCTTTTGTGCCCCCCATCTGTGCCCCAGCTCAAGAGAGTGAGAACACAGCTCCCTGCTGCCACAAATGATGCAATCGAGTTTCCTGCATTTGGGGAAATTGCATGAGTCTGCACGTACAGAGCGTGAGGGTTGATCTTCACCCTGAAAAAACTGTGTTCCTGCCTAGGGTGTTTCCCCTGGCTTCTGTTGGTGGCAGGATGCCTGGGGGGGAGAGCCCCCTTGGTCTGGCCCAGTATCAGGAGCTGTTCTGAGCTCTTACAAATCCTGCGGTGTGCTGGACGATAGCTCTCAAGCCTTCCTTTTCCAGGTTCAGCACTGGTTCAGTTTGGCGCCTAGATGAGCTGGTGGTAGGTATTGTGTAAATGACCCAAGAGAATGAAACATAACACATTAGTCCTTTTGTGGAGGCATTGATTTTTATGCAAAAATATGAAGTTTATCTTCTGTGTTGAAAACAGAGGACAAATTATAAAATTGACATATGTGATCAATTGGTTTTGAAAGGTACCATTTTCATTTGCAAATGCAGTCTTTTTTTTAACCCACTCCCTTGGAAATGTGTAGAAGCTGTAAAACAGCAGGAAGCCAAGTCACTAAAAGCATCCAGAGGAATTTTATTTTCATAAACTAATTACCCACTCACATCTATCTGTGTAAACTAATTACTTTTTTAATTAGGTAGCCTCTTGATTGCTTATGGAGAACTGTGGTGAAATTTACCACTAATTATGCTGGGGCAGGAGGAGGCCACTGGATTGTTAGGAAGGATGAGAAAATTTTATTTCCTTTCGTTGAAATGGAGAGCAAGTAGTAATTGATACATAAATCATGTGCTTATTTTTCCAATTTCAACCTATTCGGCTTCTGTTAACCTTACTAATTGAGGTTCTTTCTATGGGTCATTGGGTTTCCTTCCATCTAATGTAACATCTACAGGTACTTCAGAACAATAAGGAAACAGAACTGTTGTAAAGTTGAAGTTTTCCTTCTTCCTGTTAAAGGTAACATTTATACTGAGTGGTTCTAGGTTTTGGAATTTGGCGAGTTCCAGTGATGTTTGACCCAAAATGCTCAATCCTAGGACATGCTAGCAAGTAATCTGCAAAGTTCAAGTGCTGTTTTTTTTCACTGTGGTTGAATATGTATTTAGAAAACTGGGGGAAGGTGGCAATTTCACATCTCTTGTGCCATCTCCTCTGAAGCTCTAAGCCCATCGTTTGGATTCATTGTGAGGCCTGTGTTACATATAATAACACAGTATAGCCAAGATTGCACATGGAAGAGAACCCAGTAAGTGGTTCTCCTGTTTTCTGTCTGTGGTATAGTCCTGGCTCCTTATAAAGAGTTGGTGCCCAGAGAGATCAGGTGGGAGGAGGGCCATTAAGATGGTTAGGCCATAAGCAGCATGTTTTCTCCTTTCCCTCAAGCTTGCAGTCCTGCTCTGAGTCTCTACTAAGGCTGAGACTTTCAACTGAATTTGCTGCACCCCCTCCCAGTTGTTTCCAGCAGGCCCCACAGTTCACTTCTGGTGCCTTGCGAGCTCCATCCTTCAGTTCTTGGCTTCAGTCCAAGCTTCTGGCTTATCTTTGCCTGAACAAGTCGCTTGTGCACAAAATAAACACTACTGACAAGTGGGAAATTTGAGGTATTTTTGGCCTTGCGTTAGTGGTGGGTGTTCAAAAATGTGAATAAAAACAAGTGGGAAACCAGAAAAACTAACTTCATCTGGATCATAATCTAGTCCTTTCATTCAGGAGGACCATTTTCAGCTTCTTTCAGTCCACTGCGTTGTAATGTGCAGTGCAAGGTCTGAAAGGTCTGATATGTATCACTGAAATCCTCTCCTTTGAGGGGGCTCTGGGGATCACCTCTTCACTGTATTCTGAGTAGTTCACTTCAGCTGTGTCACAAATCTTGCCTTTTTTTACATTTCTGGGTGGGTGGGTGAGCCTAAAGGGGTGAGTGCTGCCAAGGGAAGGATGGTTGCTCCATCCATCTCTAGATGCCTTTGCCTAATGCGCAAGTATGAGGCAGGATCAACTGTCCCTGTGTCACGTGTGACAGAGCTGCCTGGTCAAGAGAAGACCTCTAGGAATACATTTCTGACAGCCTCCCTGGGCAGTCTGTTCCAGAGCTTCATTTGTCTTAGTTGTTTTCTGAGGAGAAAGGAACCTTTCCAACTTCCCCCCCTTCTGTAACTGAAGCCCATTGCATCTTACTCTGCTAAGCAAAAGTTTATTCCTTTCCTCCATAATCTTTTACATGCTTGAAGACTAATACCACCCTTGGTATTCTCCAGGCTAAAATGTCTGAATTTGTTCCATCTTTCCTTAGAGATTGTTTTTTTGTCTTTTTGGTAGTTTTCACCATTTTCCTCTGAATCTGTTCATTCCTTTAGTTGTAGCTTCTAGCTGTGATAATACTTCTAGATGAAGCCTTACTAATATGAAGGAGAGTGTAAGGGCTGTTGCCCATGTCTTGTGAGCTAGGCTAGTGTTTTGCATATAATTCACTAAAACACATCTCTTTCAAAAATGCTGTCTAGCTTTTACCTTTTCCTGTGTTTATGCAGCAGATAATTTCTGCTGCCATGTAAAATTTTGCATTTTTCCTTATTGAAATATGTTCTTACTGAAATGAATTTTTTCTAAATTTTCTCCAATTTGTTAGAAACTTTTTGATTTCTAATCTTGTCCTTCAAGATATTGAACAGCCTTATGTCATCCACATATTAAATACATACTCTGCAGTCAGTCCCCTTTTCCTACCTCAAGGCATTTAGCACAGGACATACTGTACCACCTTTATCCTTGTAGATTTAACCCAAAATATTCATGTACAGTTAGCTCTTCCCTTCTCTTAAGGGAAGTTGGAGAATAACCTCCCTGGAGATGTACACTGTAGTCCTTTTTTGTAGCTAATTATGTGCCTACAGGATAGGGGAAGCAGGCTTATTCTGTTGGAGGTTTACTTAAGTCTTGGATCTGATACACACTGTCCTTTCTGAAACTGTGTTTCAATGGAGAAATCTCCTTTTAACCTATGCTGTGCGATCTTAGTGAAATTCAGCTAATTCAACTCAATGAACAATATTTTTTGATTGGAAAAAAAATACATTATTCAGTTTCATCCCTTTTATGCTAGTAAACTATGGCCAGAAATGACCTGTACATAGTGATGTTCCTTGTGCAAGTGCTTTTGGACCAGATTGTGCTTTCCCCTGCTCCCCATACTTCTTAAGTCATCCCAAAATCTATTTTTGAGTGTAAAATTTCAGTTGTCTTATTTGTGTTGTTGGTTGGTCTGTAGTATAGTGTGGCCAATTATAAGAGCAGATTTCCATATTTCAAGGAAGTGGTAGCTGCTCAGCTAATAAATAAAAGGGTAAAAGGATGCAGTAGCAGCTGTTTCCTCTGCTTGCATTTTGGGAGAAATAACTGACATAGACATTGGACTCTAAGCAGAGGTTCAGGGTTGCTGTATTGGGTTTGCGTGGCAAGGTTTTAGTAGCGGGGGGCTACAGGGGTGGCTTCTGTGAGAAGCTGCCAGAAGCTTCCCCTATGTCCGATAGAGCCAATGCCAGCCAGCTCCAAGACGGACCCACCACTGGCCAAGGCTGAGCCAATCAGTGATGGTGGGAGCGCCTCTGTAATAACATATTTAAGAAGGGGGGGAAACTGCTGCACAACAGCAGCCGGAAGAGAGAGGAGTGAGAATATGTGAGAGAAACAATCCTGCAGACACCAAGGTCAGTGAAGAAGGAGGGGGAGGAGGTGCTCCAGGTGCTGGAGCAGAGATTTCCCTGCAGCCCCTGGTGAAGACCATGGTGAGGGAGGCTGTCCCCCTGCAGCCCATGGAGGTTAATGGTGGAGCAGATATCCACCTGCAGCCCATGGAGGACCCCATGCCAGAGCAGGTGGATGCACCTGAAGGAGGCTGTGACCCTGTGGAGAGGAACCCATGCTGGAGAAGGCTCCTGGCAGGACATGTGACCCTGTGGAGAGAGGAGCCCACGCTGGAGCAGGTTTGCTGGCAGGGCTTGTGACCCCGTGGGGGACCCATGCTGGAGCAGTCTGCTCCTGAAGGACTGCACCCCATAGAAGGGACCCACCCAGAAGTTCGTGGAGGACTGTCTCCCATGGGTGGGATCCCACACTGGAGCAGGTGAAGAGTGTGAGGAGGAAGGAGCAGCAGAGACAACGCGTAATGAACTGACCGCAACCCCCATTCCCTGTCCCCCTGTGCCACTCGGGGGGGAGGAGGTAGAGAAAATCGGGAGTGAAGTTGAGCCTGGGAAGAAGGGAGGGGTGGGTAGAAGGTGTTTTAAGATTTTGGTTTTATTTCTCATTACCCTACTCTGATTTGATTGGCAATAAATTAAATTAATTTCCCCGAGTCAGGTCTTTTTTGCCCATGATGGTAATTAGTGAGTGATCTCTCCCTGCCCTTATCTTGAACCGCGAGCCTTTTTTTGTATTTTCTCTCCCTTGTCTAGCTGAGGAGGGGGAGTGATAGAGCAGCTTGGTGGGCACCTGGCATCCAGCCAAGGTCAACCCACCACAGTTGCAAATCTCAGCCAGAGAGAGGTGCAGCTTAGTTATTGGAATTAGAGCCGGAAGAATAGGGGTGAGGAAGGGATGTGTGGCTTAATGGTGTGCTGAAGTGTGGATGTTTCCTGGATCCTCCTTTTAAGTATTTAACTACAACATGTAGTTTTCAGAAGAAAATTAAGTTCTTTTCCTGGATCTTCCTCCTAGATTGTAAACATTGTAAAACAACCACCCAAAATATGGTGCTAATAAATTGCAAGGTTTGCTTTTCATGCAGAATATTTTGAGATGTGTTGTATTAGAGGCCTGTAAGAAGCATTATTTTAGAATCATGGTTACTTTTATGAATGTAAGAAACTTGCCTTCAAAGAATCCTTGGGAAATTATTGCTGGGGAAAAAAGTGCTTTGTATTAATTAAAACACTTTTAGTAACATAACAAAAGCAACTGGCCTGCAAATTAGCCAGTTACAAGAAATTACCTGTGTGTTGTGGAGGTTTTTCAAGTGAAGGAAGGAGTTTAAATTAGAGGACAAACAGAGTTTTGAAACTACTTTCAGTTTTGAATATACAGTATAACTGAGGACTTGAGAAGTATTAGTTTCTGGGTGAAGATATCGTTTGTTTTGTAGTTGTATTTCAGATGCAGCACATTTTCTGAATCAAAGGGCAAGAATCTTAACTGTGCAAGGGTAAACTTAAAAGCAGGTAGTAGCTAGCAAGCATGTGATCAGAGCAATGGGCACAGGACTTATAATGCTAACTTACAAATTGTTATTTTCTGTCTACCTTTTTCTTCTAAAATCACCTTTGGACTCCTGTTCTGCTATGGCCTTTCAGTAAAACAAATGCTTTGTTCAGCTGGCAAATAATTGAGAAACTTAAAAGTATTCTGCCAGCAAGAGAGAGAAATGTCCAGGGCATAAAAATGCATTGATGATGAGTGCAGTATGAAAACTTCTGAGTGCTAAATGAACATGTATCATCATATATAAGTGTAAATACAGCTTGTGTCAATCTTAGGTAGACTTTGAAAGGCATCAGTAAAGCTAGTGACAAGGTTCAAAGAGGACAGAGGTCAAAAATGTTGTCCAAAGGACTTTTCTTTTTTGGAATGGTCTCTTGTATCTGCTAACGCAGACTATGTATCTCCAAAAAGAGTAGGTAACTTTAAAATT
Organism: Balaeniceps rex; assembly: GCA_013401315.1. Lineage (NCBI taxonomy): Eukaryota > Metazoa > Chordata > Aves > Pelecaniformes > Balaenicipitidae > Balaeniceps > Balaeniceps rex. The sequence goes on along the minus strand of VYZW01000783.1, from coordinate 5,831 downwards.
AGAAATAACATGGTGTCACTTGATGTGCTACTGCCTTTTGAGTTTGGGATCTGAGAGGACAATAACAATACTACTACTTACTAATTTTCTGTATTTTACTTCACTATGGAAATTGGCCCCAGTCTAAATGATAAATGTTTTGTCAGCAAAAATCATCTTCTATATGAATAATCTGCATCTGGCCACTCAGAGCACTGCTGAAAAAATTTAGTCTGCCATAATATATCACTTGATCAACTGTTTACTAGCATGAGTAATGCATTAACTGCATGGATTTGCCAATCACCCTCAAGGGCCAGCCCTATGTTATTGCTGCCTTGTCACCTGGAGACAAGAAGAGAGCAAGTCCTTTCAGGTATGAACATACCTTGATTTTCATCAGTGAGGCTGGCTATTTTCTGTACAACAGAATACGCTCAGTCTTTTGGAGAACTTGGTAAGAGGGAAGAAGAAACGAATAGGGGAGAGTATCATCTTAGTTCATGATGTAATCGGAGGGAGCTAGAAAATAGCTTGGACAGAGATGTATAGGCAAACATGAGAAACCACTCTACCCTATAAACTATTGCACCAAGAAACTTTCTCCTGGAGTCTGGTTTATATGTTAACTACTCAGTCCCATGCACCCTTAACTCTAAATGCCAACTTAAGCTATACCACAATGCTACTTCCCTTCAGCCACTACAGGTCCCACCTATGTTTAGATTTCATGCTGACCTGCATTTCTTGTAGTACTTGGCAACTCCACATCATTTTTCTGTGGGTTTGTTTTCAAGAAGTGTGTATTATTTCTTCTGAAGAAGAGCAATTTTTATTTTAAATTCTGCCTTACCCAGCAGACTTGACACCCCCCCTACCTTTTTAGCTCAGCATTTATTCACCACACTCCACTCAAGGGCCTGCAAGCATAGTTACTATTACACTGACTGCAGTCAGTCAGCTAAGGCAGGCTTTGTCTGCTCCGGCTGCTGTTCCTGGTGAAGTTTCATAGAGGAAACTGACTGAAATGAGTATGCAAAGACAGATGTTCTCCTCAGTAGCAGTTCATTTGCCCTGTGAACAGGGCAGTGTCTGTTTGGCAGTTACATGCCTAGGACACAATGCAAGGTGTGCATATACTCTTATAAAACCATAGTGTTGTTACAAACAGTTTTTATCTCTTAGCACTGTCTAATACTGGTCTGGGGTCACTTCTAGAGTAGGTCATTCTGCAGTCAGTCAGAAATCTTGCAGTGTTGATAATCTGTCAGAGCAGTGCTTAAGAGTGATGGAGAAGTAGACATTAAGCACATTGAGAGTAAGGTACACAAATAGAGGTACTGAAACTGCAGTTTACCCAAACTCAGGCAAATTAACAAAAATTTGTAATAAGAGTATTCAATATAGCACCTCACAAAAGGTACACTGTGCTTTGTGTTGCCTTTAAGGAGCATGCCAAAAAACTTTCAAACTAGAAAAACTAACGTAAAAGGCTTGCTTGTTCATCAGAGCTTACTCTTTGCTGTTTGGAGAAGCCATTCTGAAAGAACCACAGCTTTTGTACATGTTTGGTCTTCCAGGCTGTCGTGGTTTAGCCCCACTCGGCAACTAAGCACCACGCAGCCGCTCGCTCACCCTCCCCCTCCCCGGTGGGATGGGGGAGAGAATCGGAAGGGCAAGAGTAAGAAAACCCACGGGTTGAGATAAGAACAGTTTAATAATTGAAATAAAATAATAGTAATAGTAATAATAATAATGATAATAATAATAATAATTGTAATGAAAAGGAGAACGAGAGAGACAAACAAAACCCAGGGAAAAGAAAACAAGTGATGCAACCGCTCACCACCCGCCGACCGACACCCAGCCAGTCCCCGAGCAGCGATCGCTGCCCCCCGGCTAACTCCCCTCGGTTTATATACTGAGCATGACATCATATGGTATGGAATAGCCCTTTGGTCGATTTGGATCAACTATCTTGGGCTGTGCCCCCTCCCAACTTCTTGTGCACCTGGCAGAGCATGGGAAGCTGAAAAAGAAAGTCCTTGACTAGTCTAAGCATTACTTAACAACAACTAAAACATCAGTGTGTTATCAGCATTCTTCTCATGCTAAATCCAAAACACAGCACTATGCTAGCTACTAGGAAGAAAAGTAACTCTAACTCAGCTGAAACCAGGACACAGGCAGATTAAGCGTTGTTCCCTTACCCATTAGTTCTCTTTCAGCTTCTGGGGTTTAAGCTTTGTTCAAAGAAACTCATTTAAGCCAAGGTGCTTTCAGGAAAAGCATTCAGTCCAGAACTCTTACCAGCAGGTCCAACTGACAACATACTAGTCATCTGCTAAATTCTGTTTCTTGAAAAAATAACAGAACTTTGATCGATGGTAATTGTGTGAATTGGGCTCTATGAATCAACCCCAGGCAAATTGAGAAAGATTTGGAATCAGCTCTTCTGTCTTGGGCTTAAATATAAACAAGGAGTAATACTTGATAAAATTACAAATAAATTGCATCACAGAAAAAATATGGGTGATGTTGAAGGGTCATTTACTCTATCTCTTCTTTCAGTACAGATTGTTATACAATGTACATAGCTAAACTTTCTTAGCCTGAATTGTTCAGATTAAGTTCTGTATATTAGCTATTACACTATTATGCTTACATTAAATAGGCTTTATTTTTTTCCTTTCTGTAACTGAGGTGAACTAGAAACGTTTCTATTTTGCCTGAATATGGAACACACAGATGTTTCAGAACATCCTTTATTTGATGCATCTTGCGGTTAGAGAAAGGCCAGTTTGCATAAAGGGAACCTTAGCAAGCCAACAATAGTAATAGAGCCATAGTCAAATGAAAGTGTGGAATGTACCCAGTGCTAATGCATATAGAGTACTGAAAAACTTCTAGGCTTCCAGCTTCACTGACTCTAGTATGGAACGTGCTTCTTTATACTCTTCGGCTTCTTCCAATTCTTTTTCATTGTCCTGGAATTAAAAACAAAACTTTTGAGTACTTTGAAAATAATGGACGTGGGATTAAATTTAAGAAGGAGAGTTATGAAACATGGGATGTATCATTATTGAAAACACTAGTTTTACATAATTCAAAGCACAGGTAATTTCTTTTGTCCTGCTTAAGGTCCAGGATAATGGCTGTCATATGTGAATAGATTTGATCTATGCATACCTTTATTTTGTTAAGTAAATATTTAAAATCAAGGACAGCATAACTGAAACCAATAACAGCAGAACTCAGAACAAGAGTACCATTAGGAAAAAGCCTAAGCAGAGATTGACAATTGGAAAAACATACTACTACACAGTTGATTTTAAGCATTGAAGGTGAGCTAAGAACAGAAAGCAACCTTTAAAGACTTCCAAATTCTTAATAAGAATAGTAACTCCCCACATTCCTTATTTTAACTTTGTACAGCACAGTGTATGGATCAATAGCATCACTTCTGCACACTGCTGAAATCTAGACCAGCTAACCGTCAAGTAACTAGTTGAATGACAAAAGGACCCTAAATCCTGCCAGGTACTGAGTATTTATTTTGGAAAACAGTAGAGGCATACCACCTGAGGACAAGACACCTTGAGTTTTCCTTTGAAAAGGGATTTACATTTTAGCTGTCAAATGTGTCTGAGGCTTAACTTATGGTATGTATTTTTAGCCTCACAGTAGCATTTATGTGTAGCAGAATTCTTGGTGAAAAATCAGCTTTTAAAATAAGCATGACTATCTCCAAACTTAGTATAGTTTCAGTGAATCTATTTGTACAAGATACTATTTATTCCTGCGGGTATTCATATCTTAAAAATGCGGCACTAGTTCTCATCTCACTAATAAATCATATAAGCAGTACTCAGCAAGGACTCAGCTGTCTTGTTTATTGTCCATAGCATAATAAAAGTAGTAAACAATGTATTTTGACTATTTCAGTTCACTACAAGCATATTATATACATCTACATGATCTAGAAAGACTACCTAAAGCAAGTGAACTATTTTTTCTGATCATGTAACTATCGCAGGAATTCGGAGTCCATTCTAACAGTTCAGTATTTAAGTGTATGTTGAGTGCGCACTCCCTTAAAGACAGCTTCTAATATTCTAACACACACAGTTTTCATAGACTGAAGACCAAGTCTGCTAAGACAGTTATCTAAAATGAAATATTGGTATGTTATAGGATGCTAGTCTTGGGACCTATAAAAAGTAATTATTCAATCCAGTTCTAATAGGCTGCAGTTGCACTACAGACAAGCATGTTTATCCAAGTTCATCAAGGAACAGCAGCATTTCTTGATCAGTGAATTTTGGTGCTATACTTACTAGTAGTTGAGTAAGATCTGCATGTGCAACTTCTAATCTGCGCTGGCAGTCTGGAATCATCATTCGTGACTCTTGTAAGATCTCAATCTGTGAAAATTAGAAGCCAATGAAATGAGAATGTATTCCAGATAAGAACGCTATTTTTTAAGATAAGTCTTTATTCTGAAAAATCAGTAGTCCAGTCATCACCTAGGAACTTCAGAACAGTGGTACCTATTTTCTGAATAGGCTTTTTTGAGACACACTTAGCATGATTACTTAAAACTCTGTTAATTTACAGGACACTTCCATTTACTTTGTGCTTAATTAAATATAAAGTATTAAGTGCAAAAGAGTATTTAGAATATTTTTTTCCTTAGAAAAAGGTACTGCCTGGTAAGCTTTCCATACAGCGTTTGTTTAAAAGACTATTTAAAACAAACTTTTTCCTGCTGTTGTGAAGCAGCTTCATCCAAAATGGGATCAGCTGGTTATATAAATATCTCCTGCGTCTTTTGGGTAATAAAGAAAAACGGTGTTCAGATAATACCATATAGAGATAATTACTGCATGAAAAAAAGTTATTGAGTTATTGATCACATTGTGTGCACACTGCAGGAAGCTCTGACTGAAAGAGAAAGGTAAAGAAAAATGAAAAGCAAAGACCAGCAGGCTCATATTTTTGATGCTTATCATGCATAAAAAGTTATTACTTATCCTTGTGCTTCATTTTAGGAGAAAGATTATTCTCACCATGCACTTTGAACAAAATTGCTAAACTGGCACCCTGCTGAATCTGAACATCCTGCCTCCTCCTACAGAAAACTTCAGATTTATACAAGGGAACATTTATTTCATGGAACATTTCTGGATCTGAAATCCAACTACTGAGAAGAAAAGGTGTGCAGAGTTGTTCAATAATGTTAAATCTATTTAGAAATAGGTTAGATATTTAAGTATGAAACCTATTCTGCATTCAGGATAACCTGCAACAGAAGGCTTTCACTTTAAATGGCTTACTTCATTCTGTCATTCCTATGTTGTATTCTTTCAGTATTAATGCTGCTGTACTGAAGGGAACAGTCATCACAAAAGGGAAGATAAGCTATGGCTAAGAATGTATTTATGCATACAGGAAGGCCTTTTGTAGTACAACATTATCATCATTCTTAAGTGTCATATGCTTAAGTTCTTAGTTCAAGTAATTTTTGAGAGAAGGGGTTTAAAAACTTTGTTTCTAATTTCCTTTCAGAGAATCTAGGGCAAAACCTGTCTACTTTGATGAAACAAAGATGGGTGACAAATGTTTAAAAAAAGTTAAGCACCCCCAAGTTCTAGTTCTCATCAGTATTATCACTTTCTTTTAAGCATTCAGCATTGGACTGCATTAAAAATAAGACTAGTCAGTCTGCATGTTACACTTTCAGCAGTGAATGAATAAAGGTTTGTAACTTCTATAGAATGAGGTATGCCATGAGATGATGCCTTCTGCTTTATGTACTTGTCCTGGTTTTGGCTGGGATAGAGTTAATTTTC